>APFE031506482.1:0-20150 GCA_000404065.3 Pinus taeda | reverse complement strand
AGGCCTATTATTGGTGCTATTACTTTACTTAAGAATGATTCCATTGTACATGATAGTTACATAGAACAGTATGCATCTAATGATGACTTTAAAGATGTGTATGCTAGCTTGAGTAAAGGGAATCATGTAGAGGAAAATGACTATCACATGCATACCAATTTGCTGTTTCATTTGGGAAAGTTGTGTATACCACAGGGGGAGAGAATAAATGTCATAAGGGAAGCTCATTCTTCTCTTATTGCTGGCCATTTTGGTGTAAGCAAAACAGTTGCACATCTATAGAGGTATTGTTATTGGCCTCACATGGTAGATTCTGTTTCAAGGTTCATAAGAGGTTGTTCATTATGTGCTACCAGCAAGCCTAGTAATAGGAATATTGGCTTGTATACTCCTTTTCCTGTACCTTCTAGACCATGGGAGAGCATCTTTATGGATTTTGTAGGAGGTTTGCCAAAATCTAGAAAGTAGCATGATTATTTATATGTAGTAGTTGATCGCTTCAGCAAAATGTGTATACTTATGCTTTGTAAGAAAACTATAACTGCTGAACAAACTGCTGAATTATTTTTTCATCATGTATGGATTCAATTTGGTTTGCCTACTTCCATTATTGGGATTCCAGATTTGTGGGGAATTTTTGGTCCAACCTATGGAAGATGATGGACACAAAGTTGAAGAAAAGTACTGCTTTCCATCCGCAAACAGATGGACAAACCGAAGTTGTGAACAGAACCATTGTGCACCTCTTGAGAGGATATTTCAGCAAACATCCCAAGCTTTGGGATGAAAATTTGCACTACATACAGCATGCTTACAACCGTGCCAAGCACTCTTCCACAAACACCTCACCGTTTGAAGCTTTTTTTGGTTACTTGCCAAAATCACCTCTTGATTTCATTCTTGAGAAAGATGTCGCCATTGAGGGACATAGTGATGTTGACAAAGCTCGTTCATTCATTGAAAGAATTCATGCAAACACATCAGGCAAATTCAAGAACAACTTGAGAAAAGTCAGGCAAGTACAATGAAGACACGACATGCATAGAGTCGATCACAAGTTTCAAGAAGGGGATGAGGTATGGCTGTACATTGGTAAGGAAAGGATGCAAGGAGAAGGTAAAAAGTTGAAGCCTATTTGTTATGGTCCATTCAAAATCCTCAAGAAGGTTGGAAATAATGATTTTCAATTAGATTTGCCTTCCTACATGCAAATGTATTCTGTTGTTAATGTGGAGAACTTACGTTTGTATGAACCTCCTTTGATCATTGATCATGAAAGCGCTGTTCATCTGCCATCTATAGAAGATTTCTCGCCAGAATATTTAGATGAGATGAAAGAAGATACAATCATTAACAGAAGGACATGCACTTCAAGGAGGGGCAATGTAGATTATGTTCGGGTTGGTTTCAAAGGCAGCAAACCAAACAAGGCAAAGTGGATGGAGGTGGATAGAGTGAGGGCGCTGTACCCTCACCTCTTTAACAGGTAGTTGAAGGCTTTTGGGGTCCAAAAGCTTCCCAATGGGGAGGCGTGATCAGGGGCTCATGTCCCAAGTGTCGTAAAATGCTCAAAATTGAAAGTGCTTGGAATTGACTCGAACCTAAACGAGTGGATAGAACTCGTCGTCCTGATTCCGGCACTGCAAACGGTTCGAAAAACAGTCGCCGTATGTGAAAGTTATGGCAAAAACTCCAAAGTTTTACCATTACGCCACCACATTATGACTTGAAAACCAATGGAAAAAGGTTATATTTAAATGTTTGAATTTCGGCGGGCAGTAAAATTTGGGGGGCCAGCCCCTAAGGGCCAACCCCTCCCTTACCATACGACCGTGCCCAGGAACCGCGGGCCAGCATCTAAACGGGCGCAGAATCCTATGCAAATTGCCGAACCAGTCACGTGCAAAAATTTAGCCGGTGGTTAAGGCATAATTGGCGGGACTTTTGGCGATGGCGCCAAATTTGGCGGACGCCCAGATTTGGCAGAGCTCCACTAAAGTTAGCTAGAGTTTTTTTAGGGGAAACTGGCAGTTATCATTAAATGGCCATAACTTTGGCTATGAAAGGCAGTTTTGGACGATTTTTTTTTTGATTTTGGGTATTTTGGACGTTATGAAGCCATTGGCATAGGTCTTTAAGCCATCAGAGGTCATTTTCACAGGTTTTGGAGCCGTGGAAATTCTAGGAGCCACTAGGGCCCAGTATTGTGAGAACTGTTTCAGGTTGCAGGTATCCATTGGAGGTGAACCCGTAGTCAATCCTGAAGGATTCATGTGTTCTGAATCAAATTTTACAGTCTATTTCACCTGTAGAGACTTCTATTCAGCTATAAATTCATTTTGAGCATTTAATTAAAATGAGGATTGACCCATTTGGGGGCCCTGGACCCAGCAGATGTAGCCCAGGAGGGGTGAACTGCTTCATCAACTTCTTTTGCATCTATGGTTGATTTATTTTGCAGAACAAATTCGTTTTAATGTGTTAAACAATAAAGGAAATATTTCTGCTATGCTTGAATGGATCATGAACAGCTGAAAACTTCATTTTTTTCTTTACTGCAAGACATGGGAATGTTTTAAACATGTTTACTACTGAATTGAATACCTTGCAAACCTTTTTCAAGTAGTTTCAAATTCAGATCAGGTGCACAATTCTAGGAGTATCTAGAAAGCTCGACTTCCACTGGTTATATCTCCTAAAATATTGCGAATAAATTTTTGAAATTTTTATCACAATATAAATGGGATTTCCTCTCATTGTGGAAAAAATTTCAGCTCTTGAGAATGCCCATAATAAAAGTTATAACAAAAATATCAGTGTGACCTGTTTGAGACTTGATTTTAGGAGCGTTAAAAAGGCTCAACTCCGTATTCTCATATCTCCTGAAATATTGCGACCCAATATCTGAAATTTCTACCACATAGTCATTGGTATTTCCCCTCAATGTGGACAATTTTTCAGCTTCTGAAAGCCTACAGAAGAAAAGCTATTGAAGAAATTCCAACGTGACCTGTTTAAAGGTGCATTCAGGAAGGTCATCTTCCTTAGATCATAATTCCTAAAGTATTGTGAACCAATATCTGAAATTTTTACCACATTATCAGTGGGATTTACCATTAGTATGGAAAAATTTTCAACTTCTAATATTCCATAGAAGAAAAGTTATAACATATATGACAGAAAGGTCTAAAATTTAACCTTTGTTCTTCATCTTACCTATGATAGAGCCCATCTAGTCCAAGTGTTTGAACCATGCTTTGATACCACTCTGTAACAACCTCTGAGCTAAATGTGCATATAAAAAAACATAATAGGAACACAAATAAAATAAACATATCAGCCATCAAAATCGATATATACATCAGTACATTTGCACATGAAAATCAAGGGAAGGATTTTTTTTTTCATTAATAAATGCAATGAACCAACCAGAGATGGGACTACCACATTCCACATGACCATAGATTGGCTGAGCCAAGTCTCTCTTCAACCAATCACCCCTGTGCCATATTCCAAGCATGAATGTGGGATCTCATAAAACACATCAATCATCAAAACTCATCCAGGGATTCTAGAGGCCACCCACCTCAACCCATCAAATAGTGATTCCACCTCATGGTCGGACATCACCAAAAAACTATCATCAGATTGGTCTCCGTCCAAGCCTTCTAGGGCTTCCAAAGCGTTTGTCCAACTAAGGCATCCAGAACTAGTAACTCAACCCACAACTTATACAGGGCTTCTAGAGTGTTTGTCCAACCAAGGCTTCCAGGACTAGTAACTCAACCTGCCAAGGGCTTCTAGAGTGTTTGTCCAACCAGGGTTTCCAGGACTAGTAACTCAACCTGATCCAGACTTAAACAGGAATGAAATAAAATACAGAGATAACCATATACACAAAGATGCAGCGGAAATAATACTTCATTTCATTAATGGAAAATACTGAAATATGCTTACAATCGAAAATAGAAATAAACCAGCTAGGGCGATGGTAGCTTATCTCTGAGAAGAGATGTGTGGCTACATGCCTCTGAACTCTGTTACAATGAGGCTTGAAGGCCTATTTATTGTTGAGAAACAATGGAAAAACCCTTCCCATTCCAAATCCTAACCCTGGAAGATGAAACGCCAAATTGTGGGCCCCGTTTTTGGGTAAGTTGGTACATCAACTTCCCGGGGTCGCGAATTGGTCGTCTTATCTCCGTTTGACGCGCATGATAGCCCATTGGAAAGATCTCTCCGAGGAATACGATGGAAAAGATGATTTTTAGGCATAAAAGTCGTTGGCTTTAAGGTTACGAGACATTTCCCAGAAACTCAAATTCAACTTCATCATGATTTGGCATTGCATTCGAAGAAAAGCTGCAATATATATTCCATATTCAATGTGAATGAATGGTAATCAGCTATAACAGTTGTTCTTCAAAGTGCCTTATCGTAAAGAAAACATATCTCTCGAACTTCCTGATTATAAGGAAAAGCCTTGTTTTACCCAAACCTATATTTCTTCTTCAGTAAAGTTTAGACCTACTAAAATGAATTTAATGAATGCAGTGAGTTTGCTCACAATTCAAGTAAGAGATGCTCATATCAGAGAAAGAATAAGTTAAATGAGATGTATGTAATATCTTCTATTTTATTAAAGGTATTTATTGTGCTTAGTGACCCATTTTATAGATTAATATGAGAGGGTTAGGTTAAATTTAGTGTTTGATATATTTTTTTATAATAAAAGTAAAATATATTCTAAATTGTGTGAAAATGTAGATTACAATAAAGTAAAATGAATATATATATATTATATAATATATATATATATATATATATATAATATATATATATATATTATATATATATATATCGTTAGTTTTAATTCATATTCATTCTCTCAACTACTAACCATACACAATCGACTAGTAGTAAAAATGAATGAAGTTGCTAGTGAGAATGAATCAACAATATGATTTCTCTTCACAATAACAGCAACATTAACCAATGAATCTATTTCAATGTCAACCAAAGGTTGCAAGCTTTGCTCCTTGATGCTTGCATGCAACAACTCCTCATGTTGTGATTCTTGTTAACCTTGAAAGGTTTTATCATAGTTAGAAATAATTTTAACTATTTCATATCTAAGATCATACTCTTTAATTGCCTTGGATTTATCATTATCCTCAACTTTTATAGAGATGTGTCAAGTCCTTGTTGTCATTTACTAACCATTTTATCTCTCTTATATTCACAATAGAAAAATTAATATTCATCATATGAGCCCTCATAATTAACTCAATCTCATCTTTCATAAGATAATACTTATTCCCCTCTCTGTAAAAAATGGCATTCCTTTCATATAAATATGGAATTCCCAAAACAATCCAACAAATGTTAAGTGGAAACCCATCTAGCTCTACCTCATCTATGAAATGTTATGTGTTTGCAAATATTAGTTTACATTCCTTAGTAACCTATCGTTAAACATTTTCACTTACCCAACAATATTAGTTTATATTCCTTAGTAACCTATCATTAAACATTTTCGCATACCAAACCCACATGGTTTTGAATGAGGCTTAGTTTCTAATGCCATTTTATTAATAATTTCTTTGGAAATAAGATTAAATTATGATCTAGTATAAAAAATGTAACAATATTAGTGTGTTTTGAGATTACCCCAATACAAAACAATTCAATTTCTTTCCTTTCATCAAGTGTTACCTCAAATTTTGAAGAGATAAAAATCAGACTTGAATTGAAAAAGAAGGAGTTACAGCTCACAAGGGAGTACTGCACCTGGAGACTGCACTCAAACAAAGAGAACTCTCTCTGTACACTCTACTATTCATGAATGAAAGATTACATCATTAAGTACAACAGGAAGTTGCAACCAAACTCCTAAACTCTAGGAACAAATCCTAAACTAAGGAGATACGTTACAACTTGTGTAACCATTTCTCCATTAATACAAAATAATATTAATTATTTTCAACTCCCCCCCTTAATGGAGAAAGGGATTATCCTGAACTCCAAGCATCCCTCTAAACAATTCAAATTTTACATGCCCAAGAGGCTTAGTAAAAATATCTGCCATATTATCACAAGTTTTACAATATTCAACACATATCTCTTTTGACTGTAGTTTCTCTCAAACAAAATGAATCTGAGTATCGATATGCTTGGTATTTTTAAGAAAGACTGGATTGTATGCAAGCTTCATGGTACTCTCGTTATCAGTTTTGATAATAGTTGACTCTTTCTACTCTTCTCCTGCATTGTTGAGGAGTCTTCTCAACCAGATAGCTTCACATATGGCTGCACACAATGCTTGGTACTCAGCTTCACATGAAGATAGAGCTACAATGGTCTGCTTTTTGCTGCTCCATGCTATGACCTCTGATCTAATGTTGAATGTGTAACCTGTGATAGATCTTCGATCATCCAAGTTACCTGCCCAATTGGAATCTAAAAAACCTTCTAGAATAACATTAGAAGTTTCAGTGTACAAAATGCCATAATTATAGTACCACTAAGATACCTAAACACACTTTTTGTTGTGACCCAGTGACTTTCGAGTGGTTTTGACGTAAACTGGCTCAACACACTAACAGAATATGCCAAATCTGGTCTAGTTGTAATGAGATATATCAAACTACCAACTAGCTGTCTGTACATAGTGGAATCCACCTTTTTAGTACCATCGTCACTGCTCAACTTTAAATTATGTTGTAAAGGTGTTGCTGTTGATCTGCACTCCTCCATTCTGAACCTTTCCGGCAAGCTTCTGGCATACTTCCCTTGAGTAAGAAAAGTTTGTCCAAAATCTTTCCATACCTCCAATCCCAAGCAATAATGAAGGTTTCTAAGATATTTCATCTCAAACAATTGTGACATCTGTTGTTTGATTTCTTTGATCAGATTGTTAGCATTCCCTGTTACGATCATATCATCTACATACAAAGAAATAAAAATAATTTGCCTCTGTTTATTAAACTTGGTATATAGATTTCGATCATGCAAGCTCTTATGAAAGCCACGCTGTACAAAAAATGAGTCAATTTTCTCATACCATGACCTGGGTGCCTGTTTTAAACCATAAAGTGCCTTTTTCAATTTACACACAAGATGTTCCTCCCCCTTTTTCACAAAACCTTCAGGTTGTACTAAATAAATTTCTTCCTTCAAGTGACTATTCAGAAATGCAGACTTAACATCTAGCTGGTGTAGCTGCCATTTGTGTTTTGTTTCTAAGGAAATTAGCATTCTAATGGTGTTTAATTTGGCTACAGGAGCAAAGGTGTCATCGAAATCTATTCCCTCTTGTTGTGAGTAACCCTTTGCTACCAGTCTAGCTTTAAGTTTCTCTATACTCCCATCTGCATTTATTTTTGGTTTATATAGCCATTTGCATCCTATGGGGGTTTTACCTTCAGGCAATTCAACCAAATCCCAAGTATGGTTTCTATTTATTGATTCTATTTCCTCATACATTGCTGCCCTCCATGCATCAGATTTACTTGCTTCGTCATAATTTGCAGGTTCTACAATGTTTACAATCTCTGACATTAATGTATAGTCTTTCAGTCTAGAAGATAATCGAGTCTTCCTACCTGATCCCCTTGGTAGGGGACTTACCTCAACTTTGTCTATTTCAGCCTTTTCTGGGCTTGCATCATTACCTGTTACTTCTTCTTCTTGTTTCTGCTCCTACTCTTCATCTTCCTCACTGTTTTCTTCCATTAGAAATGGAATGTGCCAATCACTGTTAGATTCATCCTTTCCTTCTTCAACCTGTTCATGAAATATGACATTTATGCTTGCAAAAACCTTGTGAGTCACAGGATTAAATAACTTATATGCCTTGAAATTAGTGCCATATCCAACCAATATGCATTTCAGGGCTTTGTGATCTAACTTCTTCCTATCTGCTTTAGGTATATGAGCATAAGCTTTTGACCCAAATATTCTTAAATGACTCACTGCTAGTTTGAATCCAAACAATGCTTCAAAAGGGGTTTTGAAGCCTAGACATCTAGTAGGACTCCTATTCTTTAAATACACAGCAGTGTTAATAGCTTCTGCCCAAAGACCATTTGATAGACCCTTACCTTGAAGCATGCTCCTTGCGCACTCCACAAGAGTTATATTTTTCCATTCTACCACTCCATTCTGTTGTGGAGTGTGAGGCACTGTAAACTATTGCACAATCCCATGATGCTTGCAAAAATTCATGACCTCTCCCAACCTGTATTCTCCCCCTTGATCTAAGCGGAGAGTTTTTATCCTTTTTCCTATCTGGTTTTCTATCATGGATTTAAACTCTTTAAAATACTGAAAGGTTTGACTCTTTTTACTCAGAAAGTATATCCATGAAAATCTAGTGCAATCATCTGTAAATAAGATAAAGTAATATGCTCCTCCTAATGACCTAGTTTGCATGGGTCTGCAGATGTCTGTATGCACTAGTTCTAAAATATCTCTTTCCTTTCTATTAACATGTAAAGGGAACTCTTTTCTATGAGTTTTCCCTAATGCACATCCATCACAATCCAACTTACCATTATGGAAAACAGGGAGTCCATCAACCATACCTTTTCTCTGAAGTAGGATGAGGTCTTGTCGATTAAGATGGCCAAATCTTTGATGCCAGAGATCTTCGGGTGTCAATCTAGTTGCAACCATTGCTTGTTGTGGCATACTCTTCACATATAGTCTGTATAGGTTCCCCACGCGCACTCCTGTTGCAACTGTTTCCATCTAGCTATCCTTAATGACATAGTTAGTCTTAAAGAATTGAACTTGCATGTCCTTATTAGTAATATTTGAGACAGAGACCAAATTTTTCTTAATTCCTGGAACATACAATACATTTTTAAGATGTCTAATGTCACTACTAGGTAACTTTACATGAATGTCACCATATCCTTTGATCTCATATCCATTATCATCTCCTAAATAGATTTTCGACCCACATGAAGTTTCTTCAAGAAACTCAAACCAGTCCTTCTTACCAGTCATATGTGAGGATGCACCAGAATCGACATACCATATGTCGTCCTCATATGCTTTTGAAGCTGAAAGAGCATAATCGACTATAAATAGTCGAAGTTCGTGCATATGGTCCTCTTCTTCCTCAACAAAGTAACCCTTATGTTTTCTCTGTTTGTTTCTTCCTTCATCTTCCTGCCTCTTATAACAATATTTAATCTGATGACCAGGTTTTCCACAGTAAAAACATTTTTTGCTGGGAAAATTATTAGCAGACATACCTTTAAACGGTCTCTTTTGAAATGTGTTGGCACCTTTCTGTTTCTGCTGCTGCGGTTGTTGATGCTTCTTCCCTCTATACTGTATCCTTTTTTCCATCAGAGCAAGGTCATTTCTCTTTGATTTCAAATTTTGTCGTCGCTCTTCTTCCTGTAGCAGAATCCCTGACAGCTCTTCAAATGCAGGGGCTTTCTCCCTTGCTGATAGCCCTGAGATGAACACCTGGTATTCATTAGTCATTCTGTTCAACGTGATCGTGACCAGATCTGAATCGAAAACTTTCTCTCCGATATCTCCCAATCTATCCTTCAGGTCTTTGACTCTAGTAATGAATCCAACAACAGACTCATTTTCCTCCATCTTCAATGCAAACAGGTTGCCTTTAAGTGACAAGACACGGTTTGTATTCTATTTCTGGTATAGGTTTTTGAGCATCGTCCAAATGTGAGTGGCTGATTTACATTCTCTAATATGTGGGATAACATTGTCCTTGATGGACATCTTAAATATGACCTTCGCTTTTGTCTCCCTTTTATCCCAATCTTTCTCTTGTGCAGCTGATCCTCGTCTCAGTTCATTTCCTATAACGATTGACCATGCATTTTCACTTTCAAGTAAAGTCTGCATCTTGAATTTCCAGTTGGTGAAATTTGATCCATCGATTTTGCCAGACTCGTGGAGATACGATTCTATACTGTTATTCATATTAGACTGATGAAATTTCTGATCCTCTTATGAATAAGTCTATCCAACTGAACACTAAAAAAAATCACCACATACCAGATCTGAACCTCTGTTTTGCTGAAAAAAAAAAATTGTACCTTCAATGAGCTACCACAGGGCAAGTCCGATCTGCTGCCACCGAACAGATCAGGAACTCCAATGCGCCACCACTGGGCAAATCCGATCTGCTACCACCGAAAAGATCAGGAACTTCTAATGCGCCACCACTGGGCAAATCCAATCTGCTGCCACCAAACAGATCAAGAGCTCCAATGCGCCACCACCGGGCAAATCCGATCTGCTACCACCGAACAAATCTGAAATTTGAAAGTGCCACCACTGGGCAAGGCCGATCCGCAAAAAATTGCAGATTTTCCAAAGAGAAAGAGGCTGGCGCTTCTTGACAGTGAAAAGCCCGCGCCAAAAACAAAATCGACGCGTCTTTCGAAATTGGCGCAATTAAGGAGTGCTTTTCAATCGACTAGTAGTAAAAATGAACGAAGTTGCTAGTGATAATGAATCAACAATATGATTTCTCTTCACAATAACAGCAACATTAACCAGTGAATCTATTTCAACGCCAACCAAAGGTTGCAAGCTTTGCTCCTTGATGCTTGCATGCAACAACTCCTCATGTTGTGATTCTTGTTAACCTTGAAAGGTTTTATCACAGTTAGAAATAATTTTAACTATTTCATATCTAAGATCACACTCTTTAATTGCCTTGGATTTATCATTATCCTCAACTTTTACAAAGATGTGTCAAGTCCTTGTTGTCATTTACTAACCATTTTATCTGTCTTATATTCACAATAGACAAATTAATATTCATCATATGAGCCCTCATAATTAACTCAATCTCATCTTTCATAAGATAATAATTATTCCCCTCTCTGTAAAAAATGGCATTCCTTTCATATAAATATGGAATTCCCAAAACAATCCCACAAATGTTAAGTGGAAACCCATCTAACTCTACCTCATCTATGAAACATTATGTGTTTGCAAATATTAGTTTACATTCCTTAGTAACCTATCATTAAACATTTTCACTTACCCAACAATATTAGTTTATATTCCTTAGTAACCTATCATTAAACATTTTCGCATACCCAACCCACATGGTTTTGAATGAGGCTTAGTTTCTAATGCCATTTTCTTAATAATTTCTTCGGAAATAATATTAACTTATGATCCAATATAAAAAATGTAACAATATTAGTGTGTTTTGAGATTACCCCAATACAAAACAATTCAATTTCTTTCCTTTCATCAAGTGTTACCTCAAATTTTGAAGAGATAAAAATCAGACTTGAATTGAAAAAGGAGTTACAGCTCATAGGTGAGTACTGCACCTGGAGACTGCACTCAAACGAAGAGAACTCTCTCTATACACTCTACTATTCATGAATGAAAGATTACATCATTAAGTACAACAGGAAGTTGCAGCCAAACTCCTAAACTCTAGGAATAAATCCTAAACTAAGGAGATACGTTACAACTTGTGTAACCATTTCTCCAATAATACAAAATAATATTAATTATTTTCAACTCCCCCCCTTAATGGAGAAAGGGATTATCCTGAACTCCAAACATCCCTCTAAACAATTCAAATTTTACATGCCCAAGAGGCTTAGTAAAAATATAAGCCATATTATCACAAGTTTTACAATATTCAACACATATCTCTTTTGACTGTAGTTTCTCTCGAACAAAATGAATCTGAGTATCGATATGCTTGGTATTTTTATGAAAGACTGGATTGTATGCAAGCTTGATGGTACTCTCGTTATCCGTTTTGATAATAGTTGACTCTTTCTGCTCTTCTCCTGCATTGTTGAGGAGTCTTCTCAACCACATAGCTTCAGATGTGGCTGCACACAATGCTTGGTACTCAACTTCACATGAAGATAGAGCTACAGTGGTCTGCTTTTTGCTGCTCCATGCTATGACCCCAGATCCAATGCTGAATGTGTAACTTGTGATTGATCTTCGATCATCCAAGTTACCTGCCCAATTGGAATATGAAAAACCTGCTAGAATAACATTAGAAGTGTCAGTGTACAGAATGCCATAATTACTAGTACCACTAAGATACCTCAACACACTTTTTGCTGCAACCCAGTGACTTTCGAGTGGTTTTGACATGAACTGGCTTAACACACTAACAGAATATGCCAAATCTAGTCTAGTTGTAATGAGATATATCAAACTACCAACTAGTTGTCTGTACATAGTGGAATCCACCTTTTTAGTACCATCGTCACTGCTCAACTTTAAATTCTGTTGTAATGGTGTTGTTGCTGATCTGCACTGCTCCATTTTGAACCTTTCCAGCAAGCTTCTGGCATACTTCCCTTTAGTAAGAAAAGTTTGTCCAGAATCTTTCCATACCTCCAATCCCAAGCAATAATGAAGGTTTCCAAGATCTTTCATCTCAAACACTTGTGACATCTGCTGTTTGATTTCTTTGATCAGATTGTTAGCATTCCCTGTTATGATCATATCATCTACATACAAAGAAATCAAAATAATTTGCCTATGTTTATTAAAATTGGTATACAAATTTGGATCATTCAAGCTCCTATGAAAGCCATGCTGTACAAAAAATGAGTCAATTTTCTCATAGCACGACCTGGGTGCCTGTTTTAAACCATAAAATGCCTTTTTCAATTTACACATAAGATGTTCCTGCCCCTTTTTCACAAAACCTTCAAGTTGTACTAAATAAATTTCTTCCTTCAAGTCACTATTCAGAAATGCAAACTTAACATCTAGCTGGTGTAGCTACCATTTGTGTTTTGTTGCTACGGAAATTAGCATTCTAATGGTGTTTAATTTGGCTACAGGAGCAAAGGTGTCATCGAAATCTATTCCCTCTTGCAGTGAGTAACCCTTTGCTACCAGTCTAGCTTTAAGTTTCTCAATACTCCCATCTGCATTTATTTTTGGTTTATACAGCCACTTGCATCCTATGGGGGTTTTACCTTCAGGAAATTCAACCAAATCCCAAGTATGGTTTCTATTTATTGATTCTATTTCCTCATACATTGCAACCCTCCATGCATCAAATTTACTTGCTTCCTCATAATTTGCAGGTTCTACAATGTTTACAATCTCTGACATTAATGCATAGTCTTTCAGTCTAGAAGATAATCGAGTCTTCCTACCTGATCTCCTTGGTAGGGGACTTACCTCAACTTTGTGTATTTCAGCCTTTTCTGGGCTTGCATCATTACCTGTTACTTCTTCTTCTTGTTTCTGCTCCTGCTCTTCATCTTCCTCACTATTTTCTTCCATTAGCAATGGAATGTGCCAATCACTGTTAGATTCATCCTTTCCTTCTTCAACCTATTCATGAAATATGGCATCTTTGCTTGCAAAAACCTTGTCAGTCACAGGATTAAATAACTTATATGCCTTGAACTCAGTGCCATATCCAACCAATATGCATTTCAAGGCTTTGGGATCTAACTTCTTCCTATCTGCTTTAGGTATATGAGCATAAGCTTTTGACCCAAATATTCTTAAATGACTCACTGCTGGTTTGAATCCAAACAATGCTTCAAAAGGGGTTTTGAAGCCTAGACATCTAGTAGGACTCCTATTCTTTAAATACACAACAGTGTTAGTAGCTTTTGCCCAAAGACCACTTGATAGACCCTTACCTTGAAGCATGCTCCTTGCGCACTCCACAAGAGTTTTGTTCTTCCATTCTGCCACTCTATTCTGTTGTGGAGTGTGAGGCACTGTAAACTATTGCACAATCCCATGATGCTTGCAGAAATTCATGAACTCTCCCAACCTGTATTCTCCCCCTTGATCTGAGCGGAGAGTTTTTATCCTTTTTCCTATCTGGTTTTCTATCATGGATTTAAACTCTTTAAAATACTGAAAGGCTTGACTCTTTTTACTCAAAAAGTATATCCATGAAATCTAGTGCAACATCTGTAAATAAGATAAAGTAATATGCTCCTCCTAATGACCTAGTTTGCATAGGTCTGCAGATGTCTGTATGCACCAGTTCTAAAATATCTCTTTCCTTTCTATTAACATGTAAAGGGAACTCTTTTCTATGCATTTCCCTAATGCACATCCATCATAATCGAGCTTAACATTATGGAAAACAGGGAGTCCATCAACCATACCTTTTATCTGAAGTAGGATGAGGTCTTGCAGATTAAGATGGCTGAATCTTTGATGCCAGAGATCTTCGGGTGTCAATCCAGCTACAACCATTGCTCGCTGTGGCATACTCTTCACATCTAGTCTGTACAAGTTCCCCACACGCACTCCTGTTGCAATTGTTTCCATCTGTCTATCCTTAATGACACAGTTAGTCTTAAAGAATTGAACTTGCATGTCCTGATTAGTAATCATTGAGACAGAGACCAAATTTTTCTTAATTCCTGGAACATACAATACATTTTCAAGATGTCTAATGTCACTGCTAGGTAACTTTATAGGAATGTCACCATATCCTTTGATCTCATATCCATTATCATCTCCTAAATAGATTTTCGACCCACATGAATTTTCTTCAAGAAACTCAAACCAGTCCTTCTTACCAGTCATATGTGAGGATGCACCAAAATCGACATACCATATGTCGTCCTCATTTGCTTTTGAAGCTGGAAGAGCACAATCGACTATAAATAGTCGAAGTTCGTGCCTATGGTCCTCTTCTTCCTCAACAAAGTAACCCTTATTTTTTCTCTGTTTGTTTCTTCCTTCGTTTGCCTGCCTCTTATAACAATATTTAATCTGATGGCCAGGTTTTCCACAGTAAAAACATTTTTTGCTGGGAAAATTATTAGCAGACATACCTTTAAACGGTCTCTTCTGAAATGTGTTGGCACCTTTCTGCTGATGTTGCTTCCCTCTATACTGTCTCCTTTTTGCCATCAGAGCAAGGTCATTGCTCTTTTATTTCGAATTTTATTGTCGCTCTTCTTCCTGTAGCAGAATCCCTAACGCTCTTCAAACGCAGGGGCTTTCCCCCCTGTTGACAGCCCTGAGATGAACACCTGGTATTCATTAGTCATTACGTTCAATTTGATCGTGACCAGATCTGAATCGAAAACTTTCTCTCCGATATCTCCCAATCTATCCTTCAGGTCTTTGACTCTAGCAATGAATCCAACAACAAACTCATTTTCCTCCATCTTCAATGCAAATAGCTTGCCTTTGAGTGACAAGACACGGTTTGTAGTCTGTTTCTAGTACAGGTTTTTGAGCATCATCCAAATGTCAGTGGTCTATTTACAGTCTCTAATATGTGGGATAACATTGTCCTTGACGGACATCATCAATATGACCTTTGCTTTTGTCTCCCTTTTATCCCAATCTTGCTCTTGTGCAGCTGATCCTGGTCTCAGCTCATTTCCTATAACGATTGACCACGCATTTGCACTTTCAAGTAATTTCTGCATCTTGAATTTCCAGTTGGTGAAAAATCGATCCATCGAGTTTGCCAGACTCGTGGAGATATGATTCTATATTGTTATTCATATTAGACTGATGAAATTTCTGATCCTCTTATGAATAAGTCTACCCAACTGAACACTAAAAAAAAATACCACATACCAAATCCGAACCTCTGTTTTGCTGAAAAAAAATTGTACCTTCAATGAGCTACCACCGGGCATGTCCGATCTACTGCCACTGAACAGATCAGGAACTCCAGTGTGCCACCACTGGGCAAATCCGATCTGCTACCACCGAACAGATCAAGAACTTCTAATGCGCCACCTCGGGCAAATCCGATCTGCTGCCACCGAACAGATCAAGAGCTCCAATGCGCCACCAACGGGAAAATCTGATCTGCTACCATCGAACAAATCTGAAATTTGAAAGTGCCACCACGGGGCAAGGCCGATCCATAAAAAATTGCAGATTTTCCAAAGAGAAAGAGGTTGGCGCTTCTTGACGGCGAAAAGCCCGCGCCAAAAAAAAAATCGACATGTGTTCTGAAATTGGCGCAATTAAGGATTTCTTTTCCACGCCATAGTAATTCCTAGCACGCTGGCACGATTATCACTCTCAAACCCGTGCCAATCCTTAAAAAACTGCACCAACCCTTCTTTCCACTCAAAAATGGCACAATTGTTCGTGATGAAACCGCGCCAAACCTTTCTTGCGCTCAGAGATGATCAGTCATCTGAGACCTCCGCTTAAGGTGTTACTGCAGTCCACCTGATTCTACGAAGCTTCTATATACACCACCGCCACTACAATTTTGTGCAAAGATGCATCCTAAAAAAAATAAGGTTGTCCCTACTCTGATCTCTGATACCAAGATAAAAATCAGACTTGAATTGAAAAAGAAGGAGTTACAGCTCACAGGTGAGTACTGCACCTCGAGACTACACTCAAACAAAGAACTCTCTCCGTACACTATACTATTCATGAATGAAAGATTATGTCATTAAGTACAACAGGAAGTTGCAACCAAACTCCTAAAATCTAGGAACAAATCCTAAACTAAGGAGATACATTACAACTTGTGTAACCATTTCTCCATTAATACAAAATAATATTAATTATTTTCAACTTGAAGAATGAGCACATGAATTAAAAATAGCAACAAAAGATATACCTTATGCTGCCTTTCTTGTAATCTTAGTTTCATCACTTGAGTTTTATCTAAGATCTTGTTGGATTGTAGCAATAGTCTTTTTTTTACCCTTCCAATCTCTGAACCATTTGGACTTTAGTTCTAGATGCAGTTTCCAACATTTATCCTGGTCATGACATTCCTTATTGCAATAGAAACACAAAGGTTTCACATTCTCTTTCTTCATTGTGGTTGTTCTTTTTAGTTTCTCCTTTCATTTGTTCTTTCCTTACTTTTACTGAATGAGTTCAGTGAAGAAACCGTCATAAACATTCCATATACTTGACTCAACGTGAGTTTCTTGTACACAAACTTGATCAGTATTAGTGGAATTAAACATAATCTAATAGCATACTTCAAATGAGTATGTAACCCACCAATGTACTTCAAAAAAGTTTCTTGTGTATAGAGAGGAATGCCCAATGTTAGTGGAATTTTTCTAAATTCCTGAATATAACTTTGTACACTTTTTCCTTTAGTTTTTCCAATCTATTATTTCTTGTGGCATATAACATAACAGATAAAATTATTTCTTTCATGTAGATATGAACTCATTGCAAGAAGAAATTATTTTAACATTTTGAAGGAGATCTTCTTAATTTCTACTCTCCCACCAAATCAATGGTGTGCCTCCCAATCGAAGAGTGTCTAGTTAGATATTTGCATTACCACCAACAATCTTCTAAATCTCATAATAGACTTCAAGTTGTCTAATCTAGCTATCCAATTTTTTTTGCATTAAGTTCAACATCATACATTGGAAAATCAAATTTAATGCCTAGTTTCAATAAATGTAAATTAAATGTAATGTTATTAAAACGCTTCCTTAAAGAAGAATTTTCACTTGGAGTGGAAGAAGAGGATGATGGGGCAGAGGAATCTTAGGAGTATCATCACCAACTCCTCCTCCTTCAACTTTTACAAATGAATGACTTTCCTTGGGCTTCTTCCATCCTCACTACATTTCCTCCACTATAGCTTTCATTGTCATGACTGCTTCAACAAAACCCCCTTCAGAATAAGAAATATTCCCTCCTTTGGGTGATGACACTTTTTCTCTTTGAGTAGTGTGCCTCAATTCAATAGGTTACCCTTCAATTGATACTTCTCCATGATTAAGCTTATATAAGATAAGTTTTCACACTTTCAAATATTGTCAATCTTGCTCTGATACCAAACTTGATTTGAAAATTACTAACTAATTTGAAAATAATTATAATTGTGGACTGAATTTGGGTTAAATTCTAAATCTTAATGATAAATTGAAGGGTTGAATTGAAGAAATGAATATCAAAAAACAATAGATACAAGACAAAGAAGATGATAATGGATTTAACCCATCTTGGGCTACATATCTGGGTCCACTCATAGTGAGGAACCAAGCCATTATGAGATGCAAAAAATGTTTGTTATATCCACTTGGTCTCGAACCTACAAACAAACTTGTCTTCAAATTTTCTATAGAGGTTGTGGAAATCCTGCAGCCGCCTCCCATTCTTGGGATACCAAAAAATGTCCTAAAAATCTTTAATTATTCAATTTACATAGTAAAATTAACACTTTAAAATAATATAGTGTCAAAATATTTCAAAAAATACCACCCCTTGGTGCACTAGATAAAACCCTTGGTTATATAGAATAGGTCGAGGGGTCAAACCTATGGGATGTTTCTAAAGTTTTAGGCTATGGACATATTCCAATTTAATTACAATATTATTGACCTCACCATACAAAGCAATGTGTTGTCATGATGGTTACACCATTGTATTATGGGCGTGGACGTTGTAGGGTCTAACCTACGGCCTGTCCACTTTTAGACATCACATAATATGCAAAGGTTAAATATAAATTACCTGATCAACTATAGCAAGATGTTCATTGACTTGTTGGTTGGGTCCCTGTATTGTCAGGAAAAGGTTATGGGGTCAATCCCCACTAATGCTAATTTTGAATACTTAGTACATTCCAAAGTTAAAAAAAAAAAAATTTCCAATACATTTTCGAACAATATTTCAGTGGTTCAATGATAACCCATTCTGTTTTTTGTAAGGAGTTATGGGATTCAAACATGCCAAACTGAACCTTTCATGAATTTGTTTTACCAACTTCAACCCATAGTTGCCTTATTACTGGTGCCATGTGGAATCCTATAATTGATCCTCATGGTATCCACATCAATATACATAGACAACAATGTTACATTTGGTAATATGTCCAATCAATAGTGCCACATTAGTGCTTGTACATTCTATTCAACGTGTCATGTTATTTTCCACACTATTATGTGTCATTATCCATACTGCCACATCAATATCCATATTTCCATGTGTATTCTTTGGTGATGCCACATTTCAAGTCCTAGACATCTTTTTACCTATTTTAGCACAGTTCAAATAGCTATAACTTTCTCATATGACATATGTTTGACCTCATTTAAGTGTCATTAGAAAAATCTCAATGAGTTCTTCATCATGGAGATTAATTCATCAACATTTAAGACAATTAATTTTTATCAATTGTAATATTCACCTGGGTCATCTAGTTATCATCATGTGCCATCATTGTGATTTTGTGAAGAATTCAATGTGGATGAGAGACTTAAAAAAATTCATTTGGAGAAATTTCTCTAGACGTTAAATTTCCATTTTCACTTTATAATAATCATTGAAAAAACATATAATAATAATATTGTTTATGCATTTCTATTACATACATTTTGTTATGAGATATTTATTGAATTTTTTTTTTTAATACTATATAAAAAAGAAAAAGGTTAAGTTGAGAGATTAAAAATTGGTTTGGTCTTGGAGTTTTTTTGGGGTATATTTTGGGTCAAAATTGTTAGAAATTTAAAATGCATTTTAAATAACAAAAAAATGAAAAAGGAGAGGATGGAGAGTTCTGCGGATGATCGTAAGGGTTTTGGTTAACCCTCCTTCTGCAGACTATTCCCACTGCCCATGTTACCCGTAGTTGTTGTTGAGCTGTTACCCTACCTATTTTCTGATCCATCTGTCGTTATCAGGATGTCCACTACTATATTGGGAGACTTAATGGAAATGGAGGAGGAGGTCGATTACTTTGAAGATCCACATCCTGACCAGGTAATTTTTGGATGCCCTAATTTCTCATCTGCTACAGCTGGCCCCAGCCACCCTTCGAAGTTGTTTCCGTCGTATTCCTCTCCGGTGGTAGCCTTTCCGAGCCACCGCTCTGCTCCTCCCTCTGACGGAAACTCCCTTCGGGGTTCCCCTGCTCTGAACCTTCCCCCTCTGTCCCCTGGGGCCCTCCATTTCTGTCCACTATCATGCCTCTGTCACCCTCCTTTGATCCACATCCGCCTAGTTCATCCTTTCTTGCGACGACTTCTGTTGGGCCTCATCCTCCGGTAGCCATTAACCCATCTGATCCCTTTCACTCGCCTTCAGGTTGTTTTGAGACTCCGGCAGTTAGGGTTAGGTCTGCAAAATCCATCCCTCTGGAAGGCACTCCGGACCCTCTAACGGACCACCCATTTGCACCTCGCACAGGAAAGAAAAGAACAAAGTGC
>APFE031506479.1:139229-157964 GCA_000404065.3 Pinus taeda | reverse complement strand
ATATCAATCTCACACCTCACATCTATAATTGTAGAATTCCTTTGAAGTGATAATTTAAGGAGAGGATCAAACAAAGTGTGAAGAAAGTATGATTCTCAACACTCAGAAAATCATGTGAGTGCAACATGCCACAATAGGCTTGAATATAATCCTTTCATTTCTTATAGGGTTGTCAATAGAATGGAACTCATTGTTAGAGGTTGGACATCTATGAAAACCATCATAGCGTATATGGCCACAATAGAACATCAAATGTTTGTTTCGTGTGGGAACTACATCAACGACATGAATGATTGACTCATGGTGTCCCTGTTGTGTAGCTATTCATCGAAAAACGTTACTTCACCAATGGAATAGAAGTGAAAACTAATAATTCCAAAAGACCAAAGCTCAACTATCCCACCATGGACAAACAAGCTTATGCAATATACAAGGTGGTGAAGCGTTTCAAACCCTACTTGTTGAAAAATGATTGTATTATCTTTGTTCCACACCCAGGAGTCAGATCAGTACTTGTTTAATAAGAGTTGGGTGAAAGAAGGGTGAACTAGATGATTAGATTACATGAATATGATCTTAACATCAAACGGTTCACACCATCAAGGGTCATGGTCTTTGTAAGTTAGAAGTGAAAGCGGTCAATGCACAAGAGGAAGAATAAGAGATCATAGACTCGGAACAAGAAATAAAAATGTACAATTTTGAGCGAGCCTCTCCCACTTTAGACAGAAACTCTTGGTACGTAGATGTGCATTGGTAACTTGAGCATGGCACAGTTCCCTCTCATTTTTATATGCGGAAGAAGAGGGCACTCCAACTCAAATAATTATCATACTAGCTAATGCATGGGGTGCTATACAGAATGCACCATAATGGGATATTGCTTAGGTGTTTGGAGGCACAAGATTCATATAAGGTTTTACATGATCTCCATGAGGGACTAGAAGGCGGACACTTCCTGGGTAACACTACAACACACAAGGTCATGCGAGCTAGTTTCTATTAGCCTACATTATTCAAGGATGCTCATGCCTACGCATGCAAGTGTCGAGTCTGTCAAAGTTGCACTAGCAGAAATCAAAAGTCAACAGCCCTTCTGCAGCTTATTGCAGTGGAAAACCCATTCCAACAGTGGGGCTTGGCTATCATAAGGGAAATTTTCCCTCATTTGTCGAAGTACCACTGCTATATTTTGACTGTTACAGATTATTTTACGCAGTGGAAAAAGAAAGTTCCACTGAAACATGTGAATGATTAGGAAGTCATCATATTTCTACAGTAGAATATCATTTTCAGGTTTGGTGTTCCTACGTCACTTGTTTTTGACAATGCAACTTATTTTTTTCATTAAATCTTTATAATTTTGCATTGGCAACCGACATTGTTTTGAATCATTCTTCTAACTATTATCCACAAGGGAACGATCTTGCCAAATTCACAAATAAGAACCTCATTTATATCATCAAAAATACCATTTTCTCTGAGTAGAAAAATAGGCACTCCACTTTGGTGAATTCCTTATGGGTTGACTGAGTCACACCTAAACATTCCATAAATACTTCCCCCTAATTCCTAGTGTACGGAAAGGAAGCCATCCTCTGATCGAATGTCTAATTTCCTACTCTCTAGTTGTCCCAAGAATTTGAAGGCAAGCCATGTCTCTTAGTTTAGTGTAGGATGGACACTACACAAGTTAAAGGA
Organism: Pinus taeda; assembly: GCA_000404065.3. Lineage (NCBI taxonomy): Eukaryota > Viridiplantae > Streptophyta > Pinopsida > Pinales > Pinaceae > Pinus > Pinus taeda. The sequence goes on along the minus strand of APFE031506479.1, from coordinate 156,263 downwards.
AGAAAGGTTGAAATCAAAAGACAAATTTTCACTCCATCATAATCGTATCAAGAGATGGTTCGACATAAATTCTAAAGGGAAGACTAGCTTCAATGTGGATGACTTAGTGCTAAAGTGGGACAAGGCCCATGAGGGAAAAACTATAGTCTTTGAATCCCTTATCACTTGTAAGTTAGATTGTTGAAGTGACACAATTAAAATTATTAACTAGTGTGGAGCCTGATTATCTTCTATATTCAAAAGTACCGCCACATTGGACCCCAGTTCAAAATGGGGGCGGCAACGCCGCCCGTAAAATATTCGCTGCAGGGGGGGTCCAGGGGGGGGCGGTTGCGACCTTTGGGAGCCCCCCCCTGGCGGGGGTTTTCAGGGGCAGCGCCCCCGAAGCTAAAAACAGCTGTAAAATTGCCTTGTAAAAGTATAGTAATTTCTAGTCAATCTGGGCCGTTCATTAGGCGGATGATCTGACGGTAGAACTTATGTTTAGTTTAGGGTTTTTTGCCCTAGAAGGCAAACCCCTCTCTTTGTATGAGGGTATTTGTATTTGAGGCTGTGAGACAGATGTGTATTCTGTGTGAGCGAGAAACAGAGAGGTGAGACTGTGAGAGAAGACAAAGGATATACAGCGGATTTGTTGTAGGTTGTGTCTCTTCATTTTGCTGGATAATAGAAAGGAAGGACTGGCTGTTCGAGGTGGACGTAGCCCAAACTGGGTGAACCATGTATCTCTGTGTCTCTCTTGTTTTGTGCGTTTTCTGTGTTTATATTTCTGCAATATTTTATGTGTTCCATTGCTCCGTAATATATAATTTTCTAACAATTACTAATTTGTATTATTGCAGTACTTTTTAAATTGTTATATTTTTGGTCCTAAACTAAATTAGTCATTCACGATATTCATTTTTAGATGCATTACTTATTATTGAGTCATATATTTTAACTCGAGACTAAATTAGTCATTTATTTTAGTCGTTTTTAGTTGGGCCACTTAATATGCTCATTTTTGGTAGTATTTCACTTGGAAAAGTTGTTCTTACTAACATTTTTAGTCACTTGGTCACTAATTTCATCATTTTCTACTAGTGCGTAGAGCTGACCCAAGAAGCATGGCTGTCTATGGCCAATAATCTAAGGAGTGAAACTATTGAAACTCTAAAAGAAAGAGCATGGAGCCAAATTTTGAATACAAAACTGAATCGATGGTTCTATCTTCGACAAGGTAACTTGCGCATCCACATGAAAAGAATCGTGGGAAATCTTGAAAGTTGTGTATCAAGGTAATGATACAATGAACACAATGAAATTGTAGACATTTAGAGATCAACTTCAACTCGTAAAGATGACTAACACAGAAAATGTGGATCACTTCATGACTAGAGTCATGGGAATAGTCAATCAGATCAAACTCATTGGTGAAACCATTACACATCAGAAGATTGTTGAAAAAGTCCTTCGAATCCCGCCCAAGAAATATGACATGATTGTAACATCCATTTTGGAATTCAAATATTTTACAACTTTCTCAGTAGAATAATTGAATGGATCACTTTTGGCACATGAAGCAATACTCAACTTGGTAGAAGATTCCATGAAACAAGATTATAAAGCTAAAATCTCTTTTAGCAGAGGAAAAGGTAGAGGATATATAGGTGGTATCAAGCAAGGCCGAGACTGAAGCAGAGGCGGATTAATACATCATCATGCAATAGAGAAATGGACACCTCCACAAAACCAAACTTAGGGAAGAAGAACATGGAGAAAATCTAATGTCCAATGCTAATATTGTAAGAAATTTTGGCATTATTAACTTTAATGTAGAAAGAAACAGACATATCATTAAAGAGGCAATGTCCATCTCTACAAAAATGAAGGTGAATCCTATGAAACAATGTTTCTTTCATGCCATCTTTCTGAACACACACACAACAAGGACCTTTGGTTGCTGGAAAATAGCTACAACAATTATATGATAGGTAACAAAAATATTCTTTCTTATCTTAATGCTTCCATAACCTCATAAATTAATCATGGAGGTTATTCTTGTATTAAAGTTGAAGGGCAAGGTATTGTCCTTATTATTACTAAACTTAACCATGAAAAATACATACCTAATGTTTATTATGTTCCACATATGAAGCATAACCTTCTTAGTATAGAGAAATTGATGTATCATGGTTATGATGTAATAGTTCAAGGCAACATATGTTATATCTATGACAAACCTCCCAATATAAGACTAATAGAAAAGTTTGAGAAAACTAAAAATAAGATGTTTCCATTGAATCTTAGAAGTCGAAATCTCTCACAGTATTTAGTACATAATGTATAAAAAATATATGAGTGTTAGATATGGAATTCTGTATATGGCCACATCTCATTCAGGAGTCTAAGTCTTCTTCAGAAACATTCAATCATCATTGGACTCCCTGTTATGAGTGAAAAATATTGTAATTGTGAAATTTGTGTTCTAGCAAAGCATAAAAGAGATAGCTTTCCCACATCCTCCTTTAGAAAAAAAGAGCCTTTAGATCTAGTCCATACATATATATGTGGCCCAATGCAAATAGAGTCCATTGGTGGTAGTGTTTTTTTTTTAGCCTTCGTTGATGATTATAGTAGGAAGATATGGTTGTATTTTCTCAAAAATAAATCATATACATTCTCAAGGTTCAAAGAATTCAAAGAAGAAGCTAAAAAGCAAAGTGGAAAGCCTTTGAAAGTACTTATATCCAACATCGAAGGAGAATACAACTCCAATGAATTCAAATATTTTTGTCAACAACAAGGAATCATTATGCATAACACAACAAGATATATTCCACAGTAAAATGAAGTAGAAAAAAGGAAAAATGAGTTAATCATGAACATGGCCTATGTATGCTTCGTGAGAAGAAGTTGCCAAATAAATATTAGGTTGAAGTAGTTTTGAAAACAATGTATGTTCTCAATAGATATCCAACAACCAATCTCCAAGATAAATTACCTCAAGAAGCATGGGTTGTGTTAGAGCCTAGATTGACCTTAGGCTGAAGGGAGATAATCCTAGGATAACCACAAACCAAGCTTAACCTGGTAGCTAGCCTGACCAGGTTGGGGGAGGGCTCTCTACTTGTCAATCTTAGTCGATATGACTCGATCAAATATTGATTTTAGGCTAGGTATAGTAGATCTAGGATTTTTGATTGATTTTGTTGGTTTTGCTTGATCAAATGGAGCAGGAAGCTTTGGGTCCAAGAAATGAACTCAGGAATGCAGGGTGTTCTATGGGGCGAAGTGGGTAGGTATTTTTGCACTTGGAATTGAGTGATATGGTAAGTCTAAGACTGGTGAGGAGCTAAGGATGGCATGCAGAGATCATGAATCCTCTTCGAACAGCTGAAAACATAAAAAACTAGATGTACTCCCAAGGCAGAGCACTGTTACCAATGTATTCTACCTATCTATCTTGATTTCATTTGGTTTAGAAGAATGAATTAGATTTTGGTACAAATAACACGTGAGAAAAACTAATTACAGAAGGAGAAACAATGCAAAAACACATCACCATAAGAATCCCACAAACATAGCTACAAATCCTAGTTTATTTCCTTGCCAAACTACTATAGAGATGTACAATGTAGCTCAGAGCATCCAAGAGAGTCCAACCTTTGCTAATGACTGAAAAATACATAATATAGACATCAAAACCACCTATGGTAACCATCGGGGGTCAAATCCAAGAGATAAGGGACTATTTCAACCATATCTAAACTAGGAATATGAATATAGGCAGTGGAACAACTTGCCTCTAAAACCATGGAAACTGATTCATTGACCCCCAAACCACCTCAAAATAATGAATCTACCCTCTAAGGTCATTTTACATTTAAATTTACATAGCATAACATCATTTACAATCATAAATTCATCCAAAATGAGAGAAAAAGTCAACTTGTAGAAAAACTAGGCGAAATTTGGATTTTTGAGCAAACTGGCTCTATGTGTAGCACCACTGGCCAGCTGTGTAGCACCACTTCTTAGCTGATTTTGGAGGCCGTCCACTTAGCCACATTGAGCCCAAGATAGCTCATTAAAAATTTCGTTCTATCTCATTTCTGGAACATCTTGAATTTTTGCATTTGGATGTCATTTTCCCCCTCAAACATGCAATCTCCCAAGGCTGCTTCCTATGTGTCCAAAAAGAGGAAGAGATGTCATTTTTTGATGGTTTTTTGACCTTTAGGTGACCAAGTGTTTCTCAATAATTTTTGAAACTTTCAGGGATTATTGCTCTCATCATGTGGAATCCAAATATACAAACCATTTCTCCGAAAAGTATCCCAGCCAAAAGCATAGCACTGGTGGAACTACGCACCTAGGGCAAATTTTTGTGTTGCAAAATTCCAAAAATTGAAAATGACCAAAATTTGTCAAAACTTGCCTAGATTTGGCATAAGGCACTATCATTAATTTCTTTGATGGGCTCGTGAGGCTTCAGACAATATTTTTAGCTTGTCTTGCTCCCTTTTTATGCTTAAGGCCTTCCTCAACCTAGCCTTAAGCTTCTCCATCCATATATTTTGTTCCGGGTCATATAGTGGTAGGCCATGTGGCGAAGCATATTCTTGTCTCTATTTCCCTTCTCAAGCAACCTCTCAAGGTGTATGTTGACCAGTTCAACCCAAGTTTCCCATTCATTCTCAATCTCTTGCTCAATGGAGGTCAACTTTACGTTTGCCTTAGCCTTTTGCCGGTTCTCCTTGATCATTTGTAACTCAATGAGGCCTTGTTTGTCGGTCAATTGTTTGTTTTCTTTCTCTACATTATTTGATGAACTGTTTAGCCCTTTCTAAATTAACTGACAAGGCTTGTATCTCAGTCTCTTGTTCCTTAATGATCATGTCTTGGACAGTCCTTGGATCTTGAGCTTCCAAGTCAATGACATCCACTCCTTGTGTCTGCTCATGATCAACAAGGTCAAAATATCTCTCTTACCCATCACTAGGATCCTTCTCATGCATGTTTCCCTTGCCTTCACCTTTTCCCTTGTCTTGGTACCCAACATGTACCTGTTTAGCTAAAGAAGAAGGCAAAGCCCCTTTCACTACTTATGGAGATAGCATTTGCTTGTGGCCTGAAGATGAAGGTGAGACCCCTTCCAAACCTTGTGGAGATAATACTCGTCTCACAGTGGCAAAAAGTTTCCTAATGCCCCTCTTATATGTCACAAATATTGGCACTCCAACAGTTTCAGCCTTTTGGACACTTTCACATCTTGAAGGTCCACCTTCTTCATGAGGCACTCATGACAATACTTGAGGGCCTTTTGACATTCCATGAGAAATGAAGGTCTCCCATGGCATGTTGACAAGGTTCAGCTGATGAAAAACAATGATTTTAATCAAAGAGTAGTGGTATATGATGGTCAATTGTTGGGGGTATGATTTTTTCTTTTCAATGAATGTCATCTTCTCTATGTTTCTGAACATTAAGTAGGGGATATTCATCATTCTCACCCTAGTGAAATGCATCAATAGTCTAATGTGGTAGGAATACAGTTGGGAGAACTTGCCTTCACAAGTAAAGTACTTGATGCTGATCTTCATTAATGAAGCAAATTTGTCCTCCAAGTATTTAAAGGGGAATACTCTCTGGAGTCTGCTATGATATTTAGCCTTGGTGTAAGGCTCATAGTACTCTATGTCAATGTCCTGACCTTTGTTCCACCTTTCACCCACATTTGGAATACCTATAGCCTCTGAAATGATAGTTGGTGACAAAGTGAATGTAACTCCAGCAAGGTTTACCTCATTGTTGTGCAAATGTGTCACAAACAACCTTGCTAATTCATGATGGGATTTAACCCTTTCCACCATTTCACAGAATTTGAAACATGACTGATGTCTGAAACAAGAAAGGGAAAATGAGCAGGCTTGCAGCTCCCTCAAACTAGTAGGCTCCTCTCTGATATGTTTTCCTCCCTTATGAGGCTTTCTACCCTGTGTGTCTCTCTCCCTGGAGTTGTCACTATGGGTTTCTTCCTCGATTTCAGACTCACTGTCCCTCTCCATTGTTGTACAGTTGTTTCTCTTTGTGGTGAGTGAAGAGTGGTGAATTGGTGAATGAAGTATGAAGAGATTTTGAATAGGAAAGCAGGTGAGGGCAAACAAGAATGGGAAAGGGATGTAGGAAGTAAGTAGGGTTAGTGAATAGTGTAGGGTATGGAAGTATTGTAGGGTTTGGGATGTATGGGTATAGGGTTTGGGAATTAGGGAAAGGTTTAGGGAATGATATCTAGGGAATTATGTATAGGATGGTGGGGATTAAGGAAACAATAAAAGATGATATAGGATAGTAGTAATGATTGTGTTTTTACAATATATGAGACAATTTAGTGACAATTAGGGTTTGATGTTTTTGAGAGACAAAACAACCCAAAACTAATGCAAGAATTCTTCTGAGAAAGAATGGTGGTGATAATTACTTGTAATGGAGGAAATTGGGAGTTTTGAGGCGATTTGATGCAACTTACAATGATTAGTAGCACGACTACCAGTTGTGTAGCGTACATTCCTAGGTGCATAGCATTTGTTTGGTGCGTAGCGCCAGTTCAAAATAACACAGAAAGAAAAACCCAGGTGCGTGGCGCTACTCCTGTGCCTAGTGCCAAGCTTAGGTGTGTAGCGCCAGGAAAATTTCTCAGAAAACACAACAATTTCCCTACCTTTACTCAATAACACCTCAAATCACATTTTTGCTCATGAACCTCAACTTTATAATGAAATAACTTGAGAGTGAAATGACCTTATATGGCTTGGCGACTTTTGATTTTTCATTCTTCAAAGCCCACTTTATAATGTCTATTGGCTTTTTCAAATACTCAATTTTTTTGGATGCTTGCTTTTTGCTTTGAAATAGGTGAACTAATGCTTGTTTTCTTTGACTTTTTGCAGTGGCATGTATGTGGAAATATCAGCAAGTGACCAGAAGCAACATGAGACCATTAATTACATATGAGAAATGATAAAATACATGAAATTTACAAATAAATATCAATGCTCTCTTTTCACCTCAAACTGGTTTCAAGGTGAAAAGCTTATTAAGTTTAGAAATTATAATGTTAAAAGTTTCCTAATAATTATTGTCATCCTCAAGTGTCTTATGACCATTATTAGTCAATGGTTATTGAAAATTTGACATGGTGAAACCCTAATACCTAATGAGACTATAAGCATAGGGCCTAAGACCTATTTAATGAAATCAACTGAAAATGAACTTGGACGTGAACCATTGACTAGATCACACATGAAAAGAGATCAGCAGATATGTGTCATGAGGAAAAAATTGAAATGTGCCTACCATTAGTTGATCCATGAACTAATGGAATGAAACTCACTGAGAATGGGACTTCTAATATGAATGCAAAAGAGTGAATTTTGATCACTAATGGTGTTGTGAAGACACTGACAGTAACAGGTTGGTAAAAAGGTAAATGTATCTCACTTTAGAATTTTTGGATCAATAGCATTTTCACATGTTCTTGAGCAGCTAAGAAAGATGTTTGATGATAGGAGTGAAAGATGTATTTTTGTAGGCTATAGTGAGCGTTAAAGGCCTATAGAATTTATAATCGAGTTACCAAGAAGCTTTTTTAAGCAATGATGTTATTTTTTTTTTTAAATCTTGCTCTGATCATATTGATGAAGCTTCAAATCAAACATTTTATCCACCACATCCACCAATATTGCAGGTTGAACAAGAATCATACCATTTTGAAAATGGCACATCTTCAAGAAGTGAATCCACCACTGATTCAACATCTTCAGAAGAAATACACAAAACAAGATGCGTCAGAGAAATATATGAGCAGGAGCATGAGTTTGACCAACAAAATATGTTTGCATTTCTTTCATCTCAAACAAACAATTTTGAAGTAGTAGTTAAATAAAAGCATTAGGTTGATGCAAAGAACCAAGGAATTTCTTCCATAAAGAAGAACCAAACGAGAGAATTAGCTTATCTCCCAAGAGACAAAACCAAAATTGGTGTAAAATGGGTATATAAGACCAAGATGAATGAAAAATAATAAATTGAGAAACATAAGGTAAGGTTGGTTGCCAAAGGATTCTCACAATAGTTTGGTGTTGAATATGGTGAAAACTTTTCTCTAGTTGCAAGGTTAGACATTTTCAAAGCCATTTTGTCCACAATAGCTTAACACAAACAAAAAGTCTATCAGCTTTTTGTGAAATCTACCTTCATAAATGGTATATTGTAGGAATAAGTTTATGTAGAGCAGTCTCCTAGTTTTGAAGTTCCAGGACATGAGCATAAGGTATGCAAATTGAAGAAACCTTTGTATGGTTTGAAATAAGCTCCAAGAGCTTGATACAGTTGCATTAACACTTATCTAATCAATAGTGGTTTTTGCAGAAGCAGCCATGAGGCAGCTTTGTATAATGAAAATCATGAAGGTAAAATTATTATTGTATGTCTTTATGTAGATGGTCTTCTTTATACTAGCAATATGATTTTAGAAGATTTAAAATCAGAAACGCAAATAGAGTTTGATATGACAGATCTAGGGGTCATGAAATACTTCTTAGGAATTGAAATTCACCAATCTGCTAATGGAATTATTGTTGGTCAACAAAAATATGCCACTAACATCATCCAAAAATTTGAGAATGACCAATTGTAAACTAGTTGATACACCAATTTCTCAAGGCACCAAACTAAGAAAATAAGATATAACACCATTGGTTGATCCCACATTGTATAAAAGTCTAGTTGGTAGCTTTTTGTATCTCATTGCAACTAGACCCAATATCATATTTATAGCAAGTTTGGTCTCCATGTTTATGCAATCACCAAATATTACTCATTGGAAGGTTGAAAAAGGATCTTAAGGTATATTGCAGGGACCATAGACTATGTTTGTTCTATACACATTCTCAAAATTATTCACTTTTGGGTTATATAGACAATGATTATGCAGGGAGTTTAGATGATCGCAAATGCACCTCAGGGTATGGTTTTTATCTTGGAACCAATCTGATTTCACGGGCATCCAAGAAATAGACATTTGTTTCAATATCTTATACAGAGGAAGAATATGTAGCAACAAATTCAATAGCTTGTCAAGCGGTGTGGTTGAGAATATTATTGAAATATATTTCAAATGTTAAGAAAAATCCAACTCCACTTTACTGTGACAACAGTTCAATAATTTCATTATCAAAAAATCTAGTATTGCACAAAAATATAAAGCACATTGACACACGTTTTCATTTCATCTGTGGTTTTGTCAATGTTGGGGACATAGTACTTTCTTTTTGTGATTCCAAAGATCAACTTGCAGGCATTTTCACAAAACCATTGGGAAAGAATGTAAGAATGTATATGAATTTAAAAGAGAGAAATTAGGCATTGTAATTGCCTCTACTTATAACAGTTGAGATTAGGAGGGGATGTTGATATATTAATATCATTGTCTTCTAGGTGGTATCACAATTGATTTTGTTGTCTTCATGGTGTCATAAACAGTTCAGTTCTACTCCATAGGTGTTGATTTCTACTCCAGTCATTTATTATTGATGTTTACAATGTAATCTATTTAGCTATTTTGAATCTTAAGAAGAGCAATCTTTGCTCCACTTTTCGTTTTCAATCTTTGTTAATATATTCCAAATCATGTCCAACATTTGAATTTATGCATATTTATATTTTAAGAACTATCAACAAAAAAACAAAGCAAAAGAGTAAAAAATATGAAACATTAAAAAAGCTAAATATGACGAGCCATAAAAATAGATGAATTAGAAATAAATTAATAATTGTTAATTGACATGGATAAATTTTGCCCATGGGATATAGAGTAGACAATGATGTTAGAATAATGTACAATCAAATAGTCTAGAAAGGTGATAGGACTGCTGAGTTGTTCTCCATTTGTATGACTTGTCACTGTCATAATTAAGATAATAGAGGTAGTTTACTATTTTTAGAATGTGATATCGATGTTGTTGGGATCTAGATTGTCCGAGATATGATCGTTGTGTCCTATATCATTGAGATTGAGAGGCTCAATTCATTGTTTATGTTATATGAGACTGTGTGATCAGTGTTCATCAATTTTTGGTTTCTTGGTAGACGTTTTTGTGTCTTGATGGTTGAGATCACTCATATCTACTAAAATATCTTCCATATGGTGTTATAGATTTACGTGATCACACAATTGGCATCATTGTCACTATGTCTCTCTCTCCAATCATAATTATTCATTGTCGTTGTTCTGGTCACTCTATGTTGGGTTGCATTGATTGCGTAGCGGGGGGGGGGTCACAGGGGGTTTGAGGGGTGCAGGTAACCCCACTCTATGGGGTCTGAGGCAGCGCCCCGAAAAATTTTGGTTGTGGACATTATATTAGGTTGGGTAGACCTACCTATGGTTTTGTGCATGTTATTCACACATGGTTTTGGATGCGATGGTTTTCGGTCCACAGTCTTAAACGCGATGGTTTTCAGTCCATGGTATTGGATTCTTTGGCATGTATAAATATGTATTGTAACATTGAAAGGAACATAATGAAAAAGCAAATTCATAGTACCGGTTTTGGGATCCAGGGGAAAATCTCTGTGTATATGTGTTTTATGTGCTATGCTTTCCCATTGTTTATTTTCTGCGTCTTAGAATTCATATGCAGGTACTTTATGTATGGGGTTAAAACCTACATTTGGTATCAGAGCTATTTTGGCTTCAAGGGGATGTTGTTGTTGCTGAGGGGTTTTGCTGGAGCCTGTGGTAGACCTCATTTAGTGGGAGATCTGTGAAATTGATTCTGGTGGTGAAAGAAGATGGCGAGCAATGGAAAGATAGAGATCGAGAAATTTAATGGTTAGATTTTTGAGTTGTGGAAACTCAAGATGGAGGATCTGTTGGTGGATAAAGATCAGTGGATCATGGTAGATCCAGGTACTAAACCAACAGGAGTGTATGATAAAGAATGGAAGAAGTTGGATTGGAAAGAAAAGAGCACAATATGATTGTGTGTCTCAAATTCAGTATTGTTGAATGTATCAGGGGAAGCTACGACGAAGGCTTTGTGGGACAAGTTAGGGCCTTTGTACCAATCTAAGTCTCTGTTGAATAATTGTTCCTACGGAAAACGTTGAATAACATAAGGATCAAAGATGAAGACTCAGTGACAGAGCATCTAAATGCATTTAATACTGTGGTAATCCAATTATCGTTTGTTGATATCAAAATTTCAGATCAAGATAAGTGTTAGTTTGTTGTGTTCTCTACCAGATTCATGGGATAGTCTGGTTATTGAAATAGGTAGCAATGCAACTACCTTGCAGCTTGATGAAATAGTCTCATCCTTGTTGACAGAGGAGATGAGACAAAAAAATATGGAGAGCCAAAATGGTGATGCCTTGTCTATACACGGATGGTCCCAGAATAGAAACAAAAATTATTCATTGACTCGGAGATATAAATCTAGAGGAAGATCTAAATCTCCTAGAAAACATGTAAAGGTGGTGAGCTGGAAGTGTGAAAAGGAAGGGCACTACAAAAGGGACTGTAAATCTAAAGGTCCTGACAAAGGAAAGGGATCTGATGATGCTCCTTCTGTAGAGGAAAAAACCACCTCAAATGAAGGTGGGGATATATAATTGGCTTCTTAATACACATGTAGATCATGAGGCATGGTTGATTGACTCAGGTGCATCCTTTCACTTCACTCCCCATAGAGAGTGGTTCTATGAGTATGAGAAATAAGATGGTGGTGATGTCTTCTTAGGGGATGATAGGAAGGCTAGAATCGTTTGTCGCGGAAAAGTTAAGTTGAAGTTGCAAGGTGGAAGGGTTAGAACACTTCTGGGTGTTCTGCATATTCCTGCATTGGCCATAAATCTAATTTCTGTAAGCAAGTTGGATGATTCCGATGTAAAAAAAGTGTTCGAGAAGGATACCTGCAAGATGGTTTGGGGAGCAATCGTATTGATGCAGGGATTTCGGATTGGAACTTTGTACAAGCTGCAAGGTAGCACTATTGTTGATGGGTGCAACAGTTTTGTGGTTCTTGAAAGTGGAGCAGAAAATCTAGTGGTCTCTGGAGAGAAGAACATGTTGTGGCATCAAAGGCTTGGACATATTGGAGAGAAGGACCTTTGAATACTTCATGGTAAAGTTATGGTAGAAGGTATGAGTAATAGCTCTCTGGATTTTGATTTCTGTGAGAATTGTGTATATGGGAAGTATAATCGGGTGAGTTTCCCCTCTGGTGGTAAGAAGGCAAAACAAATATTAGAGCTTGTACGCAGTGATGTGTTTGGACCTGTGAAGGCTCCATCACTGCGTAAGTCTATGTACTATGTATCATTTATAGATGAATTCTCAAGGAATACATCGATATATTTGCTTAACAATAAATCTGTAGTCTTTGACAGGTTTAAAGAATTTAAGGCTCAGGTGGAAAACCAGATAGAGAAGAAGATAAAGGTGTTGAGGACAGATAATGGTGGAGAGTTTTGTATTAAGGAATTTGAAGAGTTCTGTAAGAATTGCGGTATAGCATGGTAGAAGACTACTCCATATACACCTCAGAAAAATGGAGTTGGTAAAAGAATGAACAAGACGTTGATGGAAAGGGCAAGAAGCATGTTCAGTGGTGATGGGTTAGGATATGAATTCTAGGTAGAGGCGATGGAGACAACATGTTACTTGGTCAATAGATCACCTTCATCAATGTTGGAGGATAAGACTCCACAAGAGGTATGGACTGGTAAGAAACCCTCCCTTTCACATCTGAGGGTATTTGGATGTGATGCATATGTACATGTTCCAAAGGAGAAATGAACCAAGTTGGATAGTAAATCTGAAAAGTGCATATTTATTGGGTATAAGAATGGTTTAAAGGGTTATAAACTTTGGAACCCAATAAGAAGGAAGGTTGTATACAACCAAGATGTGGTGTTCAGAGAGGTGAAAAATGTTATTGAACATGAAGGCCAAACAAAGGAACCTAAGAAGATATGGTTTGAGTTAAAGTAGGAAGAATCATATTCTACAACAAAGATGGAATCAGAAGATGAAGAGCCACAAACTTCGGGTGTGAAAAGATTAGTTCGAGAAAGAAGGTAGCCAGAAAGGTATGGTCCATCTACTTTCTATTCAAGTTTTGCTTTATCTATTAATGATGATGATTCCAAAACTCTTCGGGTGTGAAAAGATTAGTTCGAGAAAGAAGGTAGCCAGAAAGGTATGGTCCATCTACTTTCTATTCAAGTTTTGCTTTATCTATTAATGATGATGATTCCAAAACTGTGAAAGAAGTAGTAGATTCAAAGGATGGAAAACTCTAGAAAGAGGCCATGGTTGATGAAATGGCATCTTTGCACAAAAATGAGGCTTGGGATCTAGTGGAGTTGTCAGCTGGAATGAAACCCATTGGAAACAAATGGGTGTTCTTGAAGAAGAAAAATGCAGAAGGAAAGGTGGAGAAATACAAAGCTTGGTTGGTCGCAAAAGGTTATTCCTAGGTGCTGAGAATTGTTTTTGGTGATATTTTTTCTCCTGTTCCCAAGGTAGCTTCTATTAGATTACCTTTATCTGTTGTTGCTGCTTTTTATTTTGAGGTAGAATAGATGGATGTGAAGACAACATTTCTTCATGGGGATATAGAAGAAGACTACTCCATATATACCTCAACAAAATGGAGTTTCAGAAAGAATGAACAAGACGTTGATGGAAAGGGCAAGAAGCATGCTCAGTGATGACGAGTTAGGACAAGAATTCTGGGCAAAGGCAATGGAGACAACATGTTACCTGGTCAATAGATCACCTTCATTAGTGTTGAAGGATAACACTCCATAAGAGGTATGGACTAGTAAGAAACCCTCTCTTTCACATCTGAGCGTATTTGGATGTGATGCATATGTACATGTTCCAAAGGAGAAATGAACCAAGTTGGATAGTAAATCTAAAAATTGCATCTTTATTGGGTATAAGGATGGTTTAAAGGGTTATAAACTTTGGAACCTAGTAACAAGGAAGTTTGTCTGCAACGGAGATGTGGTGTTTAGAGAGGTAAAAAATTTTACTAAACGTGAAGTCCAACCAAAGGAACCGAAGAAGATAGAGTTTGAGCTAAAAGAGGAAGAATCAGACTCTACAACAGAGGAGGAATCAGAAGATGAAGAGCCAAAAACTCTGGGTGTGAGAAGATTAGTTCGAGAAAGAAGGCAGATAGAAAAGTATAGTCCATCTGCTTTCTATTCAAATTTTGCTTTATCTATTACTGATGATGATCCTAGAACTGTGAAGGAAGTAGTACATTCAGAGGATGGAAAACTTTGGAAAGAGGTCATGGTTGATGAAATGGCATCTTTGTACAAAAATAAGGCTTGGGATCTGGTGGAGTTGCCGGTTGGAAAGAAACCCATTGACAACAAATGGGTGTTGAAGAAGAAGACAAATGCAGAAGGAAAGGTGGAGAAATAGAAAGCTTGCTTGGTAGAAAAAGGTTATTCCTAGGCGTTGGGAATTGATTTTGGTGATATTTTTTCTCCTGCTCTCAAGGTAGCTTCTATTAGATTACTTTTATCTGTTGATGCGTCTTTTGATTTTGAGGTAGAATAGATGGATGTGAAGACAACATTTGTTCATGGGGATCTGGAAGAGGAGATCTACATGAAGCAACCTAAAGTCTTTGCTGTGAAGGGTAAGAAAGAACTAGTATGCAAGTTAAATAAGTCTCTATATGGGTTAATATAGTCAGTAAGGATGTGGTATCAGAAATTTGATACATTTATATGGGGACTTAAGTTAACCAGAAGCAAAGCATATCACTGTGTGTATTTTCAATTAATTGGTGACCACATTATTTCTCTAGTCTTGTATGTGGATGATATGTTGCTGGTTGGAAATGACAAAGAAATTATTTATGTTTTGAAGACACATTTGTCCTCCAAATTCGACATGAATGATCTTGGTGCTGCAAAATATATTTTGGGCATGGAAATTAAAAAATATCATACAAAGAGGAAGCTCTGGTTAAACCAAAGGAAGTATGTCGAGACAATATTGGAGAGGTTTAATACACAGGATAGTGAACTAGTGAAGGTACCTATTCCTGTAGGTGTAAAGTTATCTGCTGAGCAGTGTCCCAAGACACAAGAAGAGGAAGAGGACATGTCCCGTGTTCCATATGCAAGTGCAGTCAGTAGCCTAATGTATGCGATCGTCTATACTAGACTAGACACTGCACATGCAGTGGAATATAGAGCAGGTTTATGTGAAAATCAAGGAAGGAGCACTGGACAACAGTGAAGCGGGTTTTCAGGTATTTATGTGGCATTAGTGATTATGGTTTGTGCTACCATGGAAGACCAAGATTGGACAGAGTGTTTGATATTTGTGTCTTTTTTGATGTAAATTGGGCTGGATATCTGGATCAGAGAAGATCTAGAAGTGGGTATGTGTTTAACCTATTTGGAGGTGAAGTCAGTTGGATGAGTAAGAAACAAAATGTAGTGGCACTATCAACTATAGAGGCAAAATACATGGCAACCACTCATGCAAGCAAGGAAGCAGTTTGGTTGTAGATATTATGTTCAGGTATGGGGTTAGTACAGGGAGCTATAAGGATAGACTGTGACAGCCAAAGTGAAATTTTCTTGGCAAAGAACCCTGTATATCATTCAAAGAAAAACCACATTTATGTTCAGTATCACTTTGTGAGGGATATGATAGAAGACAAAAAGATGTTGCTAGTAAAGGTGGGCACTTTGAAGAATACTACAGATGCATTGACAAAATATATGAGCTTTGAGAAGTTCTCGTGGTGTAGAGAAGCAATGGGCATTGCAGGGATGGATAAATGACTAAGCTCTCTTATGGCCCCTTGTGGAAAGAAAAGAACAAGTGGGAGAATGTTGGGTTATGTTATATTCTTTCCGTGACTAGCCCACGTAGTTAACTGGGGGGTTAGATGGGGGGTCGAGCCTTGCGTCGATTGTGTAGCAAGGGGGGGTCACAAGGGATTTGATGTGTGCAAGTAACCCCACTCTATGGGGTCCAGTACAACACCTCGGAAAATTTTGGTTTTGGACCCTATATTAGGTTGGGCAGACCTACCTATGGTTTTGTGCATGCTTTTTGCACATGATTTTGGACGCAATGGTTTTTAGTCCATGGTTTTGGATGCAATGGTTTTCGGTCCATGCTTTTCGACGCGATGGTTTTCAGTCCATGGTATTGGATGCTTCAACATGTATAAATATGTATTGTAACATTGAAAATAACATAATGAAAAATCAAGCTGGTAGTCCCTGTTTTGGGATCCAAGGGAAAATCTTTGTGTATATGTGTTTTATGTGTTATGCTCTCACATTGTTTATTTTCTCTGTTTTAGAATTCCTATGTAGGTAATTTCTGTACAGGGCTAAACCTACACTCTACAGACCATAAATCTTCCATTTTTTATTCGAGACCACTTGATTCTCCAACATTGGATTCTGAAAGGGAAACCACTTAGTGAATGTCACTATAATCCCAATTTTTATTTTTCAAGGTTGAAAGAAGGCCAATTGTGTTTGGTTGTCGGGTGAAAACTTGTCAAATTGGTGTTATATTGAGATTGTGTAAAGGATCATATGTTAGAATATAGGATCCATAGGACATTGAGAAGATTGTGAGACAGAGAATTCATGCTACAAATTATTATAATAAAATTTGTAAAGAGTTTGTGATATGGTGAAAATAGTAGTAAAATGTGTAGAAGAAATCCCACTATATGTGATACAAGTTAGCAGACCTACAATCTGTCTAAAGACTACCACAACCTATTGGAAGATCATGGTATGTGTTGAACGCTACTGCAAGCTATTGGAATCCCACTGGCGATGAGTCATGATGCCACAATAAACGAATGCATATGTAAGGCCACTAATTTCTCATTATGTGTTATTTTGGAAGAGGTGAATCAAAATATTATGAATTGTTGTGCATTCATGATATGATTTAGTGGTTCATCTCTCTCTCTCTCT
>APFE031506479.1:115080-139074 GCA_000404065.3 Pinus taeda | reverse complement strand
ATGAACTGTTTGATTTCGAAGTTGTTGATTGGAGAAAGAGATTTTTTTCATGATGTCAAATCCTTTGGATGATACATATTTTTGGGTTGTGTTATATTCTTTCCATGACTAACCCTCGTAGTTAACCACGGTGTTAGAGGGGAGCTGGAGCCCCCCCTTCATTGCGCCAATTGCACAGTCAGGGGATCATAGGGGACTTGAGGGGTGCAGGTAACCCTAGTCTATGGGGTCCGAGGCAACACCCTGGAAAATTTTGGTTTTGCAACCTATGTTAGGTTGGGCAGACCCACCTATTGTTTTTTTCATGATTTTTGCACATGTTTTTGGATGCAATGGTTTTTGGTCTAGGTTATTGGATGCTTGGGCATGTATAAATATGTATTGAAACATTGAAAGGAACATAATGAAAAATCAAGCTGGTAGTCCCGATTTTGGGATCTAGGGGAAATCTCTGTGTATATGTGTTATGTTCTTGCATTTTTTATCTTCTGTGTTGTAGAATTCATATGCAAGTAATTTCTGTACGGGGTTAAAACCTACATTTGGTATAAGAGTTGTTTTAGCTTCAAGCGGATGCCTTTGTTGCTGAGGGTTTTCGCATGGGCCTATGGTAGATCGTGTTTAGTGGGAGATCTATGAGATCAATTCTAGTGGTGAAAGAAGATAGGGAGCAGTGGAAAGATAGAGATTGAGAAATTTAATGGTCAAAGTTTTGAGTTGTGGAAAGTCAACCAACAAGAGTGTCCAATGAAGAATGGAAAATGTTGGATCGAAAGGTAAAGAGCACAATACGATTGTGTGTCTCAGATTCAGTATTGTTGAATGTATCAGGGGAAGCTACGACAAAGGTTTTGTGGGACAATTTAGGGACTTTGTACCAATCTAAGTCTCTGGTGAATAAATTGTTCCTGTAGAAAAAGTTGTATGACCTGAGGATGAAAGATGGAGACTTGGTGACAGAGCATTTGAATGCATTTAATATTGTGGTAAGATAGTTAGCATTTGTTGATATTAAAATTTCAGATGAAGATAAGTGCATCAGTAACAATGCAACTACCTTGTAGTTTGATGACATAGTCTCGGAGGAGATGAGACAGAAAAATATGGATAGCTAGAATCGTGATACCTTCTTTGTACGAGGACAGTACTAGAATAGAAACAAAAATAAGTCATCGAGTAGGAGATCGAATTCTAGAGGGAGATCTAAATCTCCAGGAAAACCTGTAAAGGTGGTGTTTTGGAAATGCGGAAGGGAAGGGTACTACAAAAGGGATTTTAAATCTAAAGCTCCTTATAAAGGAAATGGATCTGATGATTCTCCTTCTGCAGAGGCAAAAACCACCTCAGATGAAGGTGGGGATGTGTATAATAATGTGAGGTGTGCATATATGGTCGATTACTGTCGTTCCATAATTCATCAATGAGTGCTGTTCCATAAAGTATATTCCATCCAATCTACTTTAAGAGAGAAGAGTGTTATTTCATAGCAGAGTGTGAGTAAGTTGGTTTTGACTCGCGAGATTTAGTTCTTTTGGTTGCTGTTTCATTCACTGTTGTTCTATTTACTACTGTTCCATTTCCTTTTCTTGTTCCATTTTACTTTCTGTCGTTCCATTTACTTGCATTTGTTGCTTTGGTGTGAGAGAAGTCCTAAGGCTGTAGTGAGCCTCAGCAGTCGCTTCCTAGCTCCCAGACCTATGGTCCATGCTCTAATTTCCTTTCCATCAGTTTCTAGAGGGATGGGTTATCGCTTCCGCACCCTTGAATGATAAGCTGCCTTGTGTGATTTTATCCTTTGAAGCAATTTAGTCATAGTTTAGCATCCGTCTACTCTTGTGTTCTCTGAACGCTGTACTACTAAACATTACACTTGAGTACATAGCCGCCTTAGACTGAGTACAATCTTGAAATAAAAATTCCTCCCTGGGTTGATAATTAATGTGAGGTAATTAGGAGTTTAAAAGACACCTTTTTATCGCTTCACACAAGCAAGGTTGTGTATAGTTGAGATGTAGTGTTCAGAGAGGTGAAAGATGTTATTAAACATGAAGTCCAGCTAAAGGAACCTAAGAATATAGGGTTTGAGCTAAAGGAGGAAGAATTAGACTCTAGAGTAGAGGAGGAATCAGAAGATGAAGAGCCACAAACTCCGGGTGTGAGAAGATCAGTTCAAGAAAGAAGGCAGCCAAAAAGGTATAGTCCATCTACTTTCTATTGAAATTTCGCTTAATCAATTACTAATGATTATCTTAGAACTATGAAGGAAGCAGTAGATTCAGAGGATGGAAAGCTCTAGAAAGAGGCCATGGTTTATGAAATGGCATCTTTGGACAAAAATGAGGCTTGGGATCTGGTGGAGTTGTCGGCTAGAAGGAAACCCATTGGCAGCAAATGGGTGTTCAAGAAGAAGGCAAATGTAGAAGGAAAGGTGGAGAAATACAAAGCTTGGTTGGTAGTAAAAGGTTATAACCAGGTGCCGTGAATTGATTTTGGTAATATTTTTTCTCTTGTTGCCAAGGTATCTTCTATTAGATTACTTTTATCTATTGTTGGTGCTTTTTATTTTGGGGTAGAACAAATGGACGTGAATACAACATTTCTTCATGGGGGTTTGGAAGAGGAAATCTACGTGAAGCAATATGAAGGCTTTGCAGTGAAGGGTAAGAAAGAGCTAGTATGCAAGTTGAAGAAGTATCTGTATGGGTTAAAACAGTCACCAAGGAGGTGGTATCAGAAACTTGACACATTTATATGGGGACTTGGCTTCACAGGAAGCAAAGCAAATCACTATGTGTATTTAAAATTAATTGGTGACCGTGTTATTTATTTGGTGTTGTATGTGGATAATATGTTGTTAGTTGGAAATGAAAAAGAAATTATCCAGGATTTGAAGACCCAGTTTTCCTCCAAATTTTACATGAAATATCTTGGTGCTACAAACTATATTTTGGGCATGGAAATTAAAAGAGATCGGGAAAAGAGGTGGCTCTGGTTAAACCAGAGGAAGTATGTCGAGACAATATTGAAGAGATTTAATATGTAGGATAGTAAACTAGTGAAGGTTCCTATTCCTATAGGTGTAAAGTTATCCAATGAACAATGTACCAAGACAGAAGAAGAGGAAGAGGACATGACCTGTGTTCCATATGCAAGTGCAGTTGGTAGCCTGATGTATGCAATGGTCTGTACTAGACCAGACATTGCACATGCCATGGGAGTATTGAGCAGGTTTAAGTCAAAACCAGGAAAGGAGCATTGGACAATAGTGAAGTGGGTTTTCAATTATTTGCGTGGCACTAGTGATTATGGTTTGTGCTACCAAGGAAGACCAGGATTGGACAGAGTGTCGGATATTCATGGCTTTGTTGATGCAGACTAAGCTGGAGATCTGGATCAGAGAAGATCTACAAGTGGATATATGTTTAACCTATTTGGAGGTGTAGTCAGTTGGATGAGTAAGAAACAATTTGTAGTGGCACTATCAATTATAGAGGAAGAATACACGGTAGCCACTCATGCAAGTAAGGAAGCAGTTTGGTTGCAGAGATTGTGCTCAAATATGGGGTTAATACAGGGAGCTATAAGGATAGACTATAGACAACCTAAGTGAAATTTTCTTGGAAAAGAACCTTGCATATCCTTGAAAGACAAAGCACATTGAGGGATATGATAGAAGACAAAAAGTTGTTGCTGGTAAAGGTGGACAGTTTGAAGAATACTACAAATGCATTGACAAAATCCGTGAGCTTTGAGAATTTTTCTTGGGGTAGATAAACAATGGGAATTGTAGGACTGGAAAAATGATTAAGCTCTCTTGTGGTCCCCTGTGAAAAGAAAACAACAAGTGGGAGAATGTTGGGTTGTGTTATATTCTTTCCACGACTAGCCCACGTAGTTAACCTGGGGGTTAGAGGGGGCGTGGAGCCCCCCGTTCGTTGCACCGATTCCGCAGCGGGGGGGTCACAGGGGGTTTGAGGGGTGCAGGTAACACCACTTTATAGGGTCGAGGGTAGTGCCCCAGAAAATTTTGGTTTTGGAACCTATGTTATATTGGGTGGACCCACCTACGGTTTTGTTCATGATTTTCGCACATGTTTTTGGATGCAATGGTTATCAGTCCATGGTTTTGGATGCGATGGTTTTTGGTCCATGGTTTTGGATGCGATGTTTTTTGGTCCATGGTATTGGATGCTTTGGCATGTATAAATATGTATTGCAACATTGAAAGGAACATAATGAAAAATCAATCTTGTAGTCCTGGTTTTGGGATCCAGGAGAAAATCTTTGTGTATATGTGTTTTATGTGTTATGCTCTCGCATTGTTTATTTTATGTGTTTTAGAATTCGTATGTAGGTAATTTTTTTACGGGGTTAAAACCTACACATATGTGAATGAATCCATTGAGTTTGATGGTACAAACTATGTTAACAAGAAATTTAATTTGTTAACAATATTTACAGGTTTTAATTTATGGTAAATTGTGAAGGATTTAAAGGTAAGTAAACATACTAAATTTATCAGAGACATACACAATGTAGGCATGGAAAAAAAGGTCTGGGAGCCTCATTATATTCCTCTCATCATTCTCATTCTCATTATTAAAATAATGTGTATAATAAACATATAAATACAAGAGGATATTCGTCTCAAGATAGTGCGTCTATCTTGGACACTTCGGTTGAGAAAATATCTCAACCATACACTAATATAGGAGCCTAACTAGTTGGAGAGAATCTCTCAACCAACTAGACGTAAAGTGACTCCTCACTTTGAGGAACAAACCCAATCTATAAAGTTAAGAATTAAATCCAACTTTCATGACCTAATTATTTATTTTTGGACTTATTATTGTCTTTAATGTGAGAGTGAGGCTAACATTCCCCCTCTAAATGATAAGTCCAAAGTAAGAACTTCGTACCATCTCCAAGTGCTCATGTTGAAACTATTGATCGTAAATGAAAACAAAACTCCCTAGAAAACCACCAAACCTGGATCCTAAAAAAACGTTGATCTGAAGAGAAAAAACCATGAAGCATGAATGTGCTGCAAGTATGATACGTCTCTGAAAATTGATTGAAAACTCCATCAAATGCCAAGCTAAAAAAGGATCAATCTATCCTTTGCTTTCAATCGACATCCCATCTTCTTGTCCATTGACAAAATGTTGATAATGCCCACTGGCGATTTTCATGACGTCAAAAATGCATACTTGCTACTTTAATGTTGACCTCCCACTAGAGAATGTTTTGGTAATGATCATGCACTACCTTATTTTTTTGATGTTGTCAAAACTTTTAGTCTAGAAACCACCTTCAATTCCATTATCATTTCCCCCCTTTATCAACTAAAAGGAGAGACAATATGCATTTGATATCTGAATTCCCCCCTTCATGTGTAGGAGAGTGTCATTGTTGTAATCCCACTTTCAGGGGCATGAGAGTACCATCTTCATTTGACTGTTGGTTGCAATAGGTGAGATTGAATTTTGTTGTAAAACTTATATAATTGTTTGAATGTTGACAAATGTTGATGACCATTCCCAAGGATCAAGCTATGCATAATTGATCTTCAATCTGGCTGGTTGGTTTTGTTTGTAACATTTTTCTAATGAGTGATTCTTCTTGCCACAATGGTGACAAGGATGGAGATTAAAGCAATGATCTTCCATGTGACCTTTTCTTTAAAAATGTTTGCATGTGGGTTTGTGTTCAACTTTCTCATGGCTTGTTCATGTTATTTGATATCACATCAACTAACTTTCATATCACATATGATTGGCTTGGAAGAAGTAAGTTCCCCCCTTCAGGTGTAGGAGAGTGTTGTCATCTTTGACTTTGAATAATATGTGATATGAAAGTTGTTGTCATCTTTGACATATCCTAATCCACGTTGATTTTTGTTGCTTTGGATTTCTTCCCACAACTTGATGATTGGCTTGGAAGAAGTAAGTTTAATTTGATCATGGACAACTTCTACACTTAAATTTGTTCGTATAAGTGACTTGGAATCAACATTTATCTTCATCTGTATGGTTGATTGAGTTGGAAGCATTACTATTATGTTGCAACTCATCTCTTTGTAGTTGCGACTCTATTTGAAGAAACTCAATTGTATCATGTGCTTGATGTAAATTCATTGAGTTACCGAAAACCCTAGTTTTCTGAGAAACTGAAATCTCTTCAGACCTAGCAGCACACAGACCCCGGTTTGCAGCACTGTTCAGAAAGGGTCAAGAGCTGATAGCCCGGATGGAGGCAGAGGGGTCCATTAGGATCCCTTCGTATAAACAAATAATCATGCAAAAGCAGAAGAAGAACGTGAGAGAAGGAGTCAGAATCTCGGGATATGATGGCTTCAAGCAGCCTGGTGGGACAAGAAAGAAGAAAAAACAAGCTGAATGTAATGATCAAGACAGCAATACAGAAGTCAGAGGAGCAGTAGATGACGGCCCGGGAAACAATGAAAAGAAAGCCACATCAGGACAAAAAATGACAAATAACAAGGAAAAATAGTCAGAAGAAGAACGGGAGAATGCAGACAACAGGCGGGAGAACAAATAAAAGAAAGGGGACATAAGCTCGAGCCACAACAAGCACCCTATAACGAACGAGATCTGCAAAACAATAAAAACTGATAACCTAAGGGTTGTAATCATGGATCTGGAGATACAAGCTTATCGAGAGCACATGACGGAACATGCAGTCATTTGCAAGTTTATGGGCATGTGGCCTACGGAAAGGGCCCTATGTCAATGGATCAGACAGCATTGGAAGCCCAATGGGGATGTCAGATTGCACCTGGGAGCTAAAGGTTTCTTCATAATTGTTTTCACCAACCTGGAAGATAAGGACATGATTTTTGATGGAGGCCCATATTTCATGGCCTCAGCTGGGCTGTACATGCGACCATGGAAGGCAAACTTCACCCCAGAAAAAGAATCGTTTACTCAAGTTCCAGTTTGGATTAGATTATTCTCTCTCCCAATAGATTATTGGGGTTCAAATGCTCTCAAGCAAATTGGAGATCAGCTGGGCACTTTTATTAAAGCCTCGGAGGCAACCCTGCAAAAGAAATACACCTCATGCGCAAGAATATGTGTTGAAATGGATGTTTCGGGAGCACAACATGAAGGGTTATGGCTTGAATATAGAGATGAAGACTACTTTCAGGCAATAAACTATGAGCAGATCCCATTTCGATGTCGCAAATGTCACGAACATGGGCATTTAATAAGGGAATGCCCAATGAACAAGAAGGAAGAAGACACTAAAACAGAGCAGGGGAATAAAGCTAAAGATAACTTCATCATACCAAAGTCAAGGCAGAGAGCCAATAGAAGAAGAATGAACAAGGCAGGAACAGGTAGAACCAACTACAATAATACTTTTGAGATCTTAGATCCAGAATCAGAATCAGAGGATGGACATATAACCCAGGTAGCAGATAAGGAGCATAAGGAAAGGGAAGAACAAACCAAGACAGCAGCGGAAGGGAACAAGAACATCAGCGAAGCCCAAATGTAGGAGAGACGAGAAGAGCAAGAGGAGGACACAGACATGCTTACGAGCAATGGAGGAAGTGAGGATCTCGAGCTGGAGGAGGTGCTAGCCAGGGAAGGAATGAATCTACCAGTTATAGCTGAGAAATGGAAAACGCAAGGCATAGAAAATGCACCGGAGGAAGAAATCAGGAAGTTTAATGATATGTTCATAGCAAGGCAGAAAGCAGAATTAGAAAAGTAGAATAGGAAGCTAGGTGTAGCAAAAGGGAGTGGTACCCACTCCAAAAGTCTCACATGGAACTCATCGAGCTCCAAACAAAAGAAAAGACGAGGCAGAAGGACAAATGGTGAGGCTCTGCAGGAGCTAGGCATGATAATGATCAACTCAGGGAAGATGAAGGCACTCAGCGCCTTCTCGTCCTATCATTAAAACCTTAAGTTAATCATGAAGATCATATCTTGGAATGCCAGAGGGCTGAACGACCAAGCAAAACAAAGAGTATTGAAGCGTAAATTTCAAAAGTTCAATCCAAAGATTATGTTCATTCAAGAAACCAAATGCAGCAGCTCCAGCATGGCCAAGATAAACAAGAAGATCGGAAGGAATATAAATTATCTAGAAGTAGAAAGTCAAGTTCGAGAAGGCGGCCTAGCAACGCTATGGGATACAAGAGATATTCAGGTGATCTCTGCCGAAGCGAACAAACATTTCATTGCTGTGGAAGCTCAAATCACAGGTAACTCTGAATCTTTCTTATGTGTTAATGTATATGGACCACAAAGAACAGAGGACAACATAAGTTTCTTAAATTCCTTAAATAAACTCATTGCTAGATACCCAAGGTCTAAATGCATTATAGGGGGAGATTTCAACATGATAACTACCCTTCTGGAGAAGAAAGGGGGTCTAAGAAAACTAAACAAGGATACGGAGGCTTTCACCAGTTTCATTGATGATGTTAAATTAGTAGATATTCTCCCCAAGAGTGTCAACTTCACTTGGAATAACAGAAGAGGGGGAGAAAGATTGATTGATTCCCCCTTGGATAGATTCTTGATCTCTGAGAATATCATAATGGATGGCATCACTGTAGAATCAGATATCCTCCCAACTGGAGGCTCGGATCACTGGCCAATTTCACTCACAGTTGCGGTGCAGAGCACTCCGAGGAACAAACCATTCTGATTTGAAAAATTTTGGCTGGATCACCCCAACTTCCTTAAGTTAGTGGAGAAATGGTGGTCTGAATCCCTCAAAGGCAAAGGCTCCAAAATGTTTAACCTACAGAAGAAGTTAAGAATCATCAAAGAAAAGATAAAGGAGTGGAATAGAACAGTATTTGGGGACATATTTAAGGAGAAAACCCAGATAGAAGAAAAGTTGGAACAAATCCACAGAGACTGGGCTTTTGGGCACAGTAATGAGGAATATGCCGAGTAGGAGAAAAGTCTAACTCATCAATGGCACGATTGGTGCAGACAAGAAGAAACCCTATGAAAACAAAAATCAAGAATCCAATGGTTAAAAGAAGGGGAGCAGAGCACCAAATTTTTCCACAGATGGGCTCTAGACTACAGGAGTGCAAACAAAATTCTGGAGATGAAAAATAAAGATGGGGAACCACTGAAGAATCACCACGACATATCAGCACTGCTCCGGGAACACTTCAATTCCATAGCTCAGGAACCGCATTTAGACAGAGAGGAAGCCATCAAGGAATTGCTAAAAGCCATACCCAAATCTATCAACTCTGATCAGAACTGGGCCCTCTGCAGGGAAATTACACTGGGAGAAGTGGAGGAAGCAGTAAATAGCATGCCAAACGATAAAGCTCCAGGACCTGATGGGTTCCACATCAACTTTTACAAGGCCCGTTGGCATATTTTAAAGAAGGAAGTGTGGGATGTGGTTGAGGACTCTAGAAGATCTGGATCAATCCTAAAATCCATCAATTCAACCTTTATAGCGCTCATACCTAAGGTAGAGGAAGCCAATACCCCTGAAAATTTCAGACCTATAGCCCTATGCAATGTCATTTACAAAATAATATCAAAATTTATAGCCAACAGATGAAAGCCGATTCTTCCGGGCATCATATCTAAAGAACAATCGGGCTATGTAGAGGGAAGGCAGATATTAGACAATATCCTCCTTGCCTAGGAGATGACCCACACTCTACACTCAAGGAAAGAAATAGGAATGCTAATGCAGCTTGATCTCTCGAAGGCATATGACAAGTTGAGCTAGAGGTACCTAAAAGCCATACTGGAAGTTTTTGGTTTTTGCAGGCAATGGATTAGGTGGGTTTTAGCCCTCATCAAATCCTCAAGATTCTCAATCCTTGTTAATGGAGCACCCTCTGAACCTTTCTCACCATCGCGTGGAATAAAGCAGGGGGATCCTCTGTCCCCATTCCTGTTTGTCATTCTTATGGAAGGTCTCAGCAGAATTATAGCCAAGAAGAAAGCTGATGGAATCATTAAGGCTCTTCAACCGATAAGAACTCTACCGGCCACCACGCATCAACAGTTCGTGGACGATACAATGTTACATGGAATCCCCACAGTCAAAGAGGCCTTAGCTTTTAGGCATATCTTAGACCTCTTTAGTAAAGCCTCTGGAATGGAAATAAATTTCTCCAAGTCAACGATCTTCTTCTTCCATACTCATCCAGTTATTCAGGCTCATCTGTCTCAACTACTTCGATTCAGGATAGGAAATTTGCCATCGAGGTATCTAGGGGCTCCCCTCACTCTCAAACCTTGGCAGAAAACAAACTGGGAGAAGGTTTTAGCCAACATGGAGAAAAAATGTAAACATTGGACGCACAGGGCTTTAAACTTCGTTGGTCGTTTAGTTTTAACTAAGATAGTGTTACAGGCCATACCGCAGTACTTATTGTCTATGCTACCAGCTCCGAAGGGAATTCTACAGCAAATGAGAACCATTCAGAGATCCTTCCTTTGGAATGGCAATGGGGATAAGAAAAAATGGGCGTTGGTAGCTTGGAATAAGCTATGCAAGCCGAAATCCATGGGGGGACTAAATCTCGTAGATCCATCAATTGTCAACAGGACCTGTGGTGCTAAACTATGGTGGAGGTGGATAAAAGAGCCCAAATTGCCATGGGATAGATATTGGAAAGAAAAGTACAATCCCGACTGCAACCATCAGGATATGGTCAGACTACAAGAGGTCCTGGAAGGCTCACCCATATGGAACCTTGTGCGCAAACACCGAAGCATAGTGCAGGAGAACAGCTTCTGGGAAATCCGCAATGGCACGATAGCCCTGTTTTGGGAGGATACCTGGCAGCAACTCCCAAAACTGGACACCCCAGAACTATCGTCTCTCAAAATCTCAAACCAAAATGAAGGCAGGCACAGAGTCCACCACTATTGGAATCAGGACAATAGGGATCCCATCTGGAGGAAATGGATTAGTCTCAACAACGGCAACAATAATGAAAGAAATGAAAGCAGTCAACAAATTAATGATAAAATGCAAAAAAGAAAGATTTGGAAAGCAGAAGAAGCAGACAAGCTAAGATGGGGTATGAGAGGTAGTGGCAATTTCTCATTAAAAGAAGCGAGGGAAATAATAGAAAAGCCTGAGTAGGAGGAGGCAGTGCCATGGAGCAACAAAGTTTGGGACAGCCTATTTTGGCCAAAAATCAAGACATTCCTTTGGCTTCTGATGCGAAACAGAAACTTAACCTGGGATAATCTACGAAAAAAAGGATTCAGTGGACCTTCTAGATTCCCAATGTGCTTAGCTGAAGAAGAAACAATAAACCACTTGTTCAACTCATGTGAATGGGAAAATCAACTATGGAACTGGATGGAGGAAATTCTAAGTGATTCCAACATAAACAGAGGGTCAATTCATAATACTATCCTCAATTGGAAAAATAACTTCTCCAATAACCAAAGGGTCAACAACATCTGGAAAACAATGATAGGCTTCCTTCTATGGACAGTCTGGAAAGAACGTAATAGACGAATATTCCAGGATGAATATAGATATGCGGAGCACTCCAAAGAAACTGTTTTAACCAACATTCAACAGCTAATTCAAACGAAATGTAAAGTGGATCCCAAAGAGAAGATATCAGATCGTGACTTACTTATCCTAAAACGCTTTGAATTGGAAGCGAACCACAGCAGCACATCGTCGAGACGCCAACAACAACCAAATTCAGAAGCCACCAAGTGGAACTGTCCATCGGAGGGAGGTCTGAAGCTAAATTTTGATGGTGCGTCCAGAGGGAACCCTGGGATAGCAGGTATTGGAGGAGTCATAAGGAATCAGGGTGGCGAAATTATACATATATACTGTAGAAAGCTGGGAGAAAGCACGAACAACGAGATGGAGTTCGCGGCGCTTGAGCACGGGCTTAGAATTCTAAAGAATTTGCAGACTGGCAAGGTGATTATGGAAGGGGATTCGTCTCTGGTAATCTCAGTTGCTAAGAAGATCTATGAAGGCACCATAGCAAGTCGAGCCATGAAACACTAGAGGCTCGCAAAGGTGACGGAGAATATTGCAGAATTGATTGTTGGGATGAACGAGATAGTTTTTCAGGTGGTCAGACGTAAGGCTAATGGGCTGGCGGACTACTTGGTGAACTATGGCATTGACAATCCAGACGAGATATGGGACAGCTGTTGGCAACAGGTGGACTGTCCGGACCTCAAGGAAAAGTGCCTACAGCTGGCCAAGCAGGACCTTGGAAACACTGGCCGGGCTTAACCGGAGAAGGTAGGCTCCAACGGTAAAGCATGATGGAACGGGCCGATAAGGACAAGAGTTTTGATCGTTGGCGCAGGAAGAAAGGACATGCACAGCGGAAACAATTATGGCAACAACAGGCGAAAACAGAAAGGTTTTATGACATGGAAGGCTGCAGAGCATATCGTCGCTGCACACCAAGAAGAAGGGACACATGCCAGGTACGTACTCAAGCGGAAAACAACAACATTCATTTTTGGATTTGGAGACATCCCTCAGGATTCTCGGCCCTCCCGAGAAATTATGGTGATAGTACTACCACCTCGCTTCGTTTGATCGAGGGCAACACGAGAAACCAAATGGAGAAGGATTATTTATTAGCCAGCCCAGGAACCAGCTCCATTGTAAATCCTTCGGGCATCTCTCTGGGTTACTATATTTCTTGGAAGCCTTTCTGCCAACAAGAAAAGGACAGCCGGTGCACCATGAAGACGAGAAGCTGCAGAAGCATCACGGCAAATCAGGAGCTTCAAACTGCGAAGAGAATGTATGAAACACGAACTACGACGAGGAATAAGCGTAAAATCGCTGAGTTGGAAGCTTCAGTCAAGGAGGAAGAATTACAGCCCACTGCGGATGACATTGCTGGGGAGGTCGACTGGTTACTCGACCCGGGCACAGCCTCCAAATGGGCTACCCAGTTCGTAAGGACGCAGGCGGAGAGTTGGAAGATCAAGACCCCGCTTGCCAAGGCTTTAGAATCCAAGGAGGAAATGCAGCAGCATTCGAATCGGGAGGGTTCCATCTCTGAGGATCAACTGAACAATATGCTTGAGATCTACAAGTTACTGGACTCCAAAATCTTAGCCTTGCATGGTGTGGCAGATTCGGTTAACAAGAAGCTGACGCTGCTCATCAAACTTCTCAGGCAGACTCTGAGCCCTGATCCTCTGCTCCATGCTGGTCAGCAGCCGACGCCTTCGAAGGAAGCTCAAAATTATCATACCTTGCAGGCTCGTGTGGATAAGCACGTTATGGAGCAAGGTCTCGATACTATCAGCCGGTTTGGAACTCCTCCGCTTATGTTTTTCACTTCTGCGCTGCATCTAATAGTAGCTGGTTTCTATATTTTGCTTATGTAACTTTGTTTACGGTCCACGGTTTTGTAGGGGTCTTTTTTTTTTGCTGTCGTTCTCTGGGTGGCCACCCTGCGTGGTGTGCGGGTAGCTGTTTAGGCAGCATGTTTAGGGCCTGAGTTTTGTGCCTGGTCTACTGGTTTTTTCAGGCCTCGATCTGCAATGGCAGATTTTTTGTAACATATTTTTGTACCATAATATATCCTTCTGACTTACAAAAAAAAAGATGTAAATTCATTGAAATATCAACAAGAGTTTCTTTGCTAATTTTCACCATGTCTTCTGCAGTTAACAAGATCAAATTGTTAAGAATTTGTAACAACTGAACGCTTTTCTTCATGTGAGCTCGTTCACTTGAACTCGCACTCACTTGAACTGTGTGAATGCTTCAATCAATGTCACACTTGCTTGAAATTTGTGAATGCTTCAATCAATGTCACACTTGCTTGAAATTTGTGAATGCTTCAATCGACTTCATGCTCGCTTAATTTATTTTATCACGCTCGCTTGATTTTGTATTTGCTTGATCGCTCTAACTTCCTTGGTTAAACTTATTTTCTTTGATTCATGTTCACTTTAATAATTGAATATTAGAACTCATGCTCGCTTGTTGTATATTTGAACCTGCTTGATTGTTGTTTTAATTTCACCTTTGATTTCTTTAGAGTTGAACTCACTCGCTTGATTCTTGCATCAATCAGTTTCATACTTGCTTGATGTTGTGAACTTTGCACTTGCTTGAACTCGCTCACTTGATTGAGCTTATTTTCAAAATAAGGGTGTTGAATACTATAAAAAATTCACCCAAGAGAAGACTTACAATGATTTAATGACAAGTTGAAATGAATTTGATGACTTAGTTGCAAACAATGGACTCCCTTGACTTAATTAACTCTTTAACAATTCAAGTCTTGGGGGTCGGTTTCAACCAAGAATGCACCTTGACAATTAAACTCAATTTGATTTGAATTACAAGCTAACTTACAAAAAAGTAAGTTTATTTGCAAGTTACACAAAGACCATTTGTTGTTGATGTCGTTGAATGTTGATGTAGACTTGTCTTGGAATGATTGATTTTGTTCTTAACTTGATTGTCTTGAGTGAATGATGTTGAATTGCTTGTAGAATTGTTGTTCATGTTGAAAACTTGATATCTTTGATTATGTGTTGCAGCTTCTTGATTTCTTGTAGTTTGCTTATGTATGCTTGATTACATGAGTGTTGAAGAGAGTTTATTATGTGCGTGCATTTCTTTAATTTGTTGTGTACTCCATGCGTACCATATTACAAAGATAGTGTCAAAACTAGACACAGAAAATAAGAAACATCAAGAATCGAGAAAAGCATGCACCATCAAAAATGTACTCATGGTGTATCTAAGATCTCCTTATTCAATTTCAGGTTGATCTAGGACACAATCACCATAAAAAAATATTTTTTTATTAAATATTGAGTACATCAACCTTCACCTTCACAACATCATCATGGAAAGTTTTTGAGCATTGAGAATCTCATGCTCACAAACTCTAGAAGCAAATTTTCTTTAAAAACGACTCTACCTCCTAGAAGTAAAAATCCTACTTCAAAATACAATATTAAACTTTTTTTTTTTTCTCAAATTCACTTATCACTCTAAATTTACAAAATATACCTTATCTCTCCACACTTTATTACTTCAAAATACAAATTATACCTTTATCACTCCATTACAAAATATTCACTTTACTTCCCAAACAATTTTATGCAATCACTTTATAAAGTGAATTATTTTCCAAAGCTTTTTTTTTTTACATCAAAAACAAACATTTTCTCTTCTAAGGAAGAAACCAACTTTCCCAGATATATTAATTTACACTTTTCACACATAAAAAATGCACTTTTTTTTTAATCCTTTATGTCTCCCTTTTTGGGAACCAAAAAACCACATGAGAATTTAAGCATACCTTGCCTTTATAATCTTAGAATGAACCATAGAAATTAAAAAAACAAAAAAGAAAACAAAAACCTTGATTGATAAATCGCTCTTACCAAGAGTTGAAAGGTTCACTGTGAAATGGACTCATGATTCAAGTTGTTTCCAACTGTGTGTAGATTGGTCTAATGAACTTTTTTGCATGTGGACTGCTGTTAGATTTTTGAGGAATACTTCGAGTGATCCACAAATTGCTGGCACTAAATTGACATGCAGGTTGGCTGTTGAAACATTTCCACGCTGGTTTAAAGTTCGACGTTCTCGATTACGCTGCTCTCTTTCGATTTCCAGGGTCTTCAGGCTGTTGAAATTGATATCGAATTCGATGATATCGATGACGTGGATTTTCAAGCATTTTGACACAGACCACCGGAAAGATCGTTTTCGTTATTCTGGATATTCTCCCATCTGAATTGGGTCTTGAGAATCTTCTTCAGATCTAGTTATTGAAGGCCGTAAGCATTCAAGAGTGCCCAGTGTCTCTATTTGGGAAAGAATAGCATTGGAATGGGTAGTCTTTGGATATCCAGCAGGTGCAGAGCCCATCATGCTATTGTTGCTCCCAATGCCCGACCTGGATCACCTCAGGAAGGGACTAATACTCGTTATTCGCAACGCATTGATGTCGCTGCTTTCTGTGGTGCCATTCTGTCTGTTTCTGCTGATGGATATCTACTGGAAATATGAGACTAGTGTAAGTTGTGAAGGGCATATGTGAAGTACGAGTGAGAATTTGTGCCATCGTAAATCCATTATGAAGAATCGGCACAAGTTCATGCTTATTGCCTTCGCTCTCCTACTCTACTGGATTTTGTTTTGCATCATGGACATGGTTTTGCGAATAGAACACAGGGACTAGAAAATCGAGAAGTTGAAGCTCCTAGAAGAGCAGGGATTAGTAAGTGGGAAATTCCTCTATCGTGACAGGGGTATATGAGAAGCCCATGACAAAACGCATTAAACGTTGTTTTTGAGCTCGATGCAGAAAACTCCAGATGCTAGATATGATGCCCAATCACTTGGCCATGAGAAATGTCTAGCCTCTCCGTTCTCCAAGACTGTATTAGAGTGTTGTTTAGTGGCTGTGGAAGTATATCTCCACACACACAGTAGCAAGCATTCCCTTCACAACTCAGTGCACCCCAAACACTTAACAACCACCATTGATATTTCTATAAAGTCATTCTCATTATTTTAATAATGTGTATAATATAAATATAAATACAAGAGGATGGTTGTCTCAAGATATATCTTGGACATATTGGTTGAGCAAATATCTCAACCATACACTAATCTAGGAGCTTAAGAATCTCTCAACCAACTAGAGTTGAACAAACTCCTAACTTTGAGGAACAAATCCATTCTAGAAAGTTAGGAATTAAATCCAACTTTCTTGATCTAATTAATTATTTTTGGAATTATTATTGTTTTTAATGTGAGAATGAGAGCAAATTGTAAGTAGGGACAAGTCCGAACAAACTCCTAACTTTGAGGAACAAACCCATTCTAGAAAGTTAGGAATTAAATCCAACTTTAGTGATCTAATTAATTAATTTTGGACTTATTACTGTTTTTAATGTGAGAATGAGGCTAGTAAATTGTAAGTAGGGACAAGCCCAAACCCGGACTTATTATTGTTTTTAATGTGAGAATGAGGCTAGTAAATTGTAAGTAGGGACAAGCCCAAACCCAATGGTGCTGCTGCTATTTCAAATTGGGAGAGACAGGAACTAAAATCAAAGGTGTTGTGGCAAATATCCAAAAAGTAAAATATAATTCCTCACATTAGAGATTGCAAGACATCAAAAGAAATGTGGGATGTGGTCAAGGGTTTGTACGAAACAACAAATACAAACCAAGTATTATTTTTGAAGACTAAGTTTTTTCTATAAAAATGGAAGAAAATGAAAATATAAGAATTTTCATTTCCCATGTCAAATATCTAAGTGATAAGTTAGGAGATATTAGTGAAAAAGTGTCAAGTAGTGACTTGGTCATGGTTACATTAAAAGTCTTAGTGCAATATTATCAAATTTTATTTCAACTCTGTAAGCTAGAGAGAAGCCGCCTAAGCTTGATGAATTGAAATGGATTCTTCTTCAAAAGGAAGAGAAGATGAAGAACTTTGATTTGGTCTCTCATAGTTTAAATTTTGCATTGGTAGCTAGGGGTAAACAACTATTGAAATCTAATCCATCGGAGAAAAATAATGGGGTCAAGTTTAAAAAAACAACTAAAAGGTATGGCACAATCTAAATTTCAAACTCATGATAAGAGAATTGATGATTGCTATTATTGTGGGAAACCTAGTAATCACTCTAAAGATTGCTATAAAGTAAAATATAACGAGTCTAAAAAAAACCAAAATCATAGTTGGAATTTTGTGGACAAATACATGTGATGGATTTAAAAATCTTAGATTGTTTGTTCCTGATACTACATTGTTTGCAAAAATTGATCATGTTAATGTTTGGTTCATGAATTTTGGTGCATCACTCCATATGGGTTGTAATAAGGTTTGGTTTGATGGATATTATGGAAACATTGATGGAACATATGTTTATCTAGGAGCTCACTTAAAGGTAAATGTTATGGAGTAATAGGTGTGAATTTTCCTAATGGACAAGAGAGATATATCCATAATGTGATGTATGTTCCTTGTATTAAAAATAATTTAATTTATGTTTCTACTATTGTTGATTAAAATTAAAGGGTGGAAGTTTTTAAATCACAGTGTATTGTTAAAGATATCCAATATCACTACGAGGTTCTTGCCACATGTAGCAGAGTTGGAGAATTGTGTAATCTCGATGTGACTAGGACAAGTCATTTAACATTGGCATCTATAACAATGTAAATAGAAGAGTTATGGAATCAAAGTTATGGGAATTTAAATCAAAATAATTTAATGTTACTTCAAAAGAAAACAATGGTTGAAGGTATTCCTATTATGAAAAATGATCATGTTTAATGTGAAGCACATGCACTTAGGAAGTGGCATATAGGGGAATTTCTAATACATAAAGAGAAAATACATAAGGAACTACTTGAATCGATTCATACTGATGTATGTGGACTTATGTAAACTAGATCTCCTGGTGGGGCATGATATTTTCTTATTTTTGTTTATGATAGAACTAGGTACACATGGGTCCATTTGATAAGAAAGAAGAGTGATGTTTTTGAGCACTTTAAAGAATTCAAAATATGTTGGAAAAAATAACTACCAAAGGCATCATAATTCTCAAAATTAATTATGGGGAAGAATATCAATCAAAATAATTTAATCAATATTGTAAAAGCTATGGGATTTCGTAACAATTCACAGAGCAACATACACCTCAACAAAATGGAGTTGTTGAGAGGAAAAACATAACACTAGTAGAATGTGCATGTAGTATGCTTCAAGGTAAAAATGTCTCTCATGATTTTTTGGTTGAAGCCATTAATACAACTTTTTATTTGAAAAGTAAGAGTTTGACCAAAATTTTATATTTTAAAACACCTTTTGAAGAATTTTATGGGTATAAACCAAAAGTGGTTCATTTAAAAGTTTTTGGATGCAAGGCATTTTCTGATATTCCAAAAGATGGAAGAAGAAAACTTGACGCAAGTTAAATTAAGTGCACATTTCCTGGTTACTGTGATGATAAAAAAAAACATACAATTTGTTTTATCCTAGTTCACATAGATTGCTTGCAAGTAGGGATGTGTTGTTTCATGAGAATGCAGATGAAGGTGATAAAATGGATAATATTCATGTATGGAATGATACTGATGATTATGTCAAAATAGATACCAGTGTTCAACAGGAACAAGCACAACACAAGAATAGGTACAGGTTCAAGAGAAATAAGCATCAAGCAGTGACAACACTCCAATAAGAGCAGAAGAAGAAGAAAGCAAGAAAACCCTAAGAAGGACATCACATCAAATTCAACCACTCATAAGGTATAAAAATTATCCGTTGATGTGTCATGTAATGAATGTTGTACAACCTTCAAATTATGAAGAAGCTAAAGAATATAAAGAATGGAAAGACGCAATGAATGAAAAATATATCTATAATGAAGAACGACACGTAGGAATTAACATAATTGGCTTAAAAACAAATTCATAGGATGAAAATAGTTTTTCATATCCATGTTTAATGTTGATAGGAGATTGATAAGTATAAAACTAGATTGGTTACAAAAGGCTATTCACAAACAGATGAAATTGATTATGAAGATGCTTTTGCACTTGTAGCTAAGTTGAACATAACTAGAATCATGATTGCATTAGTTACAAAACATAATTGGAAATAGTTTTTCAAATCCAAGTTTAATGTTGATAGGAGATTGATAAGTATAAAACTAGACTGGTTGCAAAAGGCTATTCACAAATAGATGAAATTGATTATGAAGATGATTTTGCACTTGTAGCTAAGTTGAAAATAATTGGAATCATGATTGCATTAGCTACAAAACATAATTGGAAAAAGCACGAGTTAGATGTCAAATCTACTTTTTTGAATGGTAAGTCAAAAGAAGAACTTTATTTTGTTTAGTCTGAAGGGTTTGTAAAGAAGGGACATAAGCATCCTGTTTGTAGGTTAAATAAACCTTTATATTGTTTGAAACAAATACAAAGATTCTGGTATGTAAAAATTGATTTTCTTTTATGAGAAAGGTTTTACAAGATGAAAAAGTGTTTCTAACATGCACATGAGAAAAGATGAAGAAGGGAATATTGAGTTTTGATATCTTTATATGTTGTTGATCTTATCATAATAGGAAATGCATCAAAGTTGATTGAAGAAATTAAAAGTTAGTTGTCACATGTATTTGAGATTATGGATCTTGGTGAATTACATTATTGTTTAGGTCTTGAATTCTGGGTGGAATTTGGCAAGACACTAATCACACTATGTAAATATACAAGGGAAATTCTTAAAAGCTTCAATATGATTGAGTGTGAAGCAATATCTACTCACTTAGAACACAATGCTAAATTGTAAGTGATGATGGAACTAAAGAGGTGAATGGAACTTTGTATCATTAATTTGTGGGAAGTTTAAACTACATCACCACTACCAAGCCAACTATAACATATTTTGTGAGCATCGTTAGTCATTTCATGGCTAAGCCTTGTGAAATCCACTAGAAAGTAGCGAAGAAAGTCTCTCGATATCTTAAAGGACCACTTAATTTTGGTATTATGTAAACTTTTGAATATGATGTTGAATTGGCAAGTTATTCTCATTCAAATTGGGATGAAAATCTAGATGACAAAAAAACCTTTGGATATGCATTCAATATGGGATTGGGGATCAAGAGCAAGAAACAACCAATTGTTTCTTTCTAGTTTATCAAGCTAGAACAAAGCATAATGAAGTCCAACACCATTCTGTAAGGGAAAAGATATAGTCAAAGGAGATTGACAAAGTTTATTGTAATACAAGTGAAAATGTAGCTCACATTTTTGCCAAGCCTCTCATAAAGATGAACATTGAAATATGGAGAAAGCAACTAGGAATGGTAGAAAATTCATTTCTCCATTAAGGGGGGATGTTAGAATAATGTAGAAATAGAAGAGTCTAGAAAGGTAACTAACTGAAAACTCTGTAACATTAAACTATGTGGGAAAAAATCTTGCAATGTTAAGGGCTAGTGTGACCAAAGCAAAAGTGTTTTTCCTTAATAATTTTGATGACTTAGATACCCTTAGGTAGTGACTACTCAAGCCATAAATCAACTTTACCATTCATCTTAAGACTCATATAACCTAGTGCACAAAAACCCTAAATATATTTTTTATTAATTTAAATATATTGCATCTAATTATTAATATTATTGGTATATAATTATAAATATACAATATCTCACAATCCTATTTTCAATTGACAAATTAATAATTGAAATTTATTAAAGAGAAATATTTTATGCCAAGAACACATAGTTTGTAAATAATTTTTTTATTGAATTACTGTTTACAGAACTTATATGCACATATATAGAGAAATAAGTGGTCCCGGTAAATTTTCAATTTATCAGTAAATTTGACACTAGTAAAAACTAAGTGCACATACTTCGAGTTCTAAAAATGGTTATCATATGATTAAATATAGAAAACACTAAAAAATACTATTAAAACTGAACAACCGAAACCGAGTACACCACTATATTGTAATATAATAAAATCAAGTCAGACCAGAGAAAGGCTCGAAGGATGGCGGTGCTTAAAGTTATAACTACATTTCTTTGCCTAATTTTTAAAGACTGCATATTTTTTTAGTTGTCACTGAAATAGTTTTTAGGACGGGATAGTTAGAAATAATGAAGAAATGGTTATGTGGTTGTAACGTTACCTCTTACTTTAGGAGTTGTTCCTAGAATTTAGGAGGTTGGTTTCAACTACCTATTTTTCAGTCATGTATTTAATATGTAATATTCATTCATTGTAATGTATTGAGTGAACGAGAGAGAGAGAGAGTCTCCTCCTTGTACGAGTGCAGTCTCCAGCTGATGTACACACCTGTGAGTTGCAACTCCTTCTGATTAATTCAAGTTTCATTATTTTTATCTTGGTATCGGAGCTTAGGGTAGAGGTAGCCTTAGATTTTGTTTTTTCTGGGATGTATCATTAGTTGCACATTTGTACATGTAGAGATAGTTGTGTGATCAGGTGGACATGCAGTAACACCTGAAGCGAGAAGGCGTCACATGACTGATCATCTCTGAGCCGAAGGAAGGGTGGGAGCGAAAACTCGGGGCGTATTTTTTTTTTTTTGAAGGTGCAGCGATTGGCGCGAATTTTTCAAGAAAAGTCGCGCTATTGGCGCGGGATTTGAGCTGGAAGTCGCGCCAGCGAAAAGAGAGACCAAATTGGCGCGGATCCGTGGTCAATAAGCGCGCCAATTTTCCTGCACATCGCAAATTTTAATTTTCCGGGATTAGCATGGATTCAACGTCGATTGGAGTGCCAGCCCTTTCTCTCTGAAGATCTGCAATTTTTTTTTTGTTGCAGATCAGCAGAGGCCCAGTGGAGGCACGTGGAGATTCTGCTCGGTGGCAACAGATTTGATTTGCCCAAAGGTGGCGAATCGAGATCCTTGATCAGCTCGGTGGCAACAGATCAGATCTGCCCAGAGGTGGCGAAGTGAGATCCTTGATCAACTCGGTGGTAGCATATCGGATCTGCCCAGTGGTGGCGAAGTGAGATCCTTTATCAGCTCGGTGGTAGCAGATCGGATCTGCCCGGTGGTGGCGAAGTGAGATCCTTGATCAGCTCGGTGATAGCAAATCGGATCTGCCCGGTGGTGGCGAAGTGAAGTCCGTGATCTGTTCAGTGGCACCAGATCGGACTTGCCCAGTGGTGGCAGTTTTCAGTGTACAGTTGGGCGAAAATGAACAACAGTTTGGAATCATACCTCCACGAGTCTGGCCACTTTGATGGAACGAATTTCTCCAACTGGAAGTTCAAAATGCAAACTTTGCTGGAGAGTGCGAATGCGTGGTCGATCGTCTTGGGAAATGAAGAGAGAGACGGAAATGCAACCCAAGAATAGGACTGGGATAAGAGAGAAACAAAGGCAAAAGTAATACTGAAAATGTCTTTCAAAGACAACATTATCCCTCATATTCGAGACTGCAAGTCAGCCGCGGACATTTGGAATATGATCAAGGGTCTGTACGAGACACAAAACTCAAATCGTGTTCTAGCACTCAAAGGGAAATTGTTTGCATTAAAGATGGGCGAGAATGAATCAATTGGTGGATTCATGGCCAGAGTTAAGGATCTGAAAGACCAATTGGGAGCCATTGGAGAGAAGGTATCAGATTCATATCTGGTTACACTTACACTGAACAGAATGACAAATGAATATCAGACATTCATCTCAGCGTTGTTAGGGAGGGAGAAAGCCCCCTTGTTTGATGAACTGACATCGATTCTGCTCCAAGAGGAGGAGTGACGACAAAATCTAAAGACTCAGGGCAATGATCTTGCTCTGATGGCGAAGAGAAGACAACACAAAGGAAAGCAGCGCCAGTACCAACAACAACAACAACAACCGCAGCAGCAGTAGAAAGGAGCCAACTCCTTTTAAGGAAAATCATCTAGAGGTATGACTGATACTTATGTTAAGAGATGTTTTTATTGTGGAAAGGCTGGTCACTAGATCAGAGAGTGTTACAAGAAGCAAGCCGATGAAAGGAGAAGCAAACAGAAGAAACATCAAGGTTGTTTTGTTGAAGAAGATGAAGATCACAGCTATGATCTTAGGCTATTTACAGTCGACTGTGCACTATCTGCATCAAGAGGAGATGATGACAATACATGGTATGTCGATTTAGGCGCCTCCTCGCACATGACTGGTAAGAAATAATACTTTGAGTTTCTTGAAGAATCTGCATGTGGATCCAAAATTTATTTGGTTGATGACAGTGGGTATGAGATCAAAGGTTGTGGAGATATTCCTATGAAACTACCAAGTGGCGATATCAAACATCTCAAAAATGTTTTATATGTTCCAGGAATCAAGAAGAATTTGATCTCTGTCTCTATGATAACAGACCAGGACATGCAGGTACTATTCTTCAAGAACGAATGTGTCATTCAGGATAGCAAATTGGAGACAGTTGCAACTGGAGTACGCGTGGGGAATTTGTA
>APFE031506479.1:80816-108500 GCA_000404065.3 Pinus taeda | reverse complement strand
AAATATATATTTTAGAAATACACTTTCGTGCATTCAAAAATTAACTATAAAAAAGAAACCAGCCATCCATCATGATAAGTCTACACCATAATATAGTATGTGTTCCACGTGCAAACATAAATTATACATCCCAAGAGAAAAATAAAAAGTAGATTCAGTCTAAAATATCGTGCAAAAATATGGACTTATCCCTAAGGAACTACTCCATCACAATGTAATTGTGATAAAAATTATGATTGAAAAAATGAGAGAATTATGTCTGAATCTGATCCATATCCAAGCCTTCTCTAAAAGGCTTGTGGAAAAGCTCAAAGTATTCGACTCCATTCTACTTAGAGATCTTCCACGCGCCCCAGACTTTACGAGCACCGGCTTTGGAAAAGTCATTTGCTAAAGAATTCATTTCCATGAAAATGTGCGAACTTGAAACATAGTGGAAAATATCTTTCAAATGAATAATTTCTTCCGGTCATGGAATGAGAGTATGAACATGACATTTAGTTGTATCATTTAATTAGTTAACAACCATAAGATAATCACCAAAAATTTGGAGTTATTTACAACTTTTTAAGAAATAAAAGTAATAGAAGTTTAAGATGGTATAGTTCGTTAACTTTTTTTTAACTTCACGTTATTGAGCTTTGCATTTTGAAATAATGGGCATCATGTAACTATAATACGTCTCTACTCCATATTCACCATTTTCTTGTGATGTCCCATCAAAGTATCCCTATCCCCACGAACTAGACTTATCCACTTCTTTAGGGATCACATTCCTTTGTCTATGATTTTCAAGTATTTCTCAAATGAAGTCAGAAATGGTCTTGTAGTTAGCTACCACCCTATCATGGGCGATTGGCATGCTCTCAAATAGCTTGATTTTGGGCTAACCATATTCCCCTATTGATGATTCGAAGGATATTTCTAACCTTCTTTAGGGAGGTATTTTCCCACCAAGCATGCCAAGCATCTACGCAAGAGAGGCCCTGCCATATCAAATTCAAAGATAAGGAAGTGTGAACATAATTCGACATGGAACACGTAAATAAATATTCTAAGAAGAGATGGTTCACAAATTATTCAACAAATCTACAAAGGGAGCACCAACTCACACCAAGAAAACATTTTTTTTTTCTCCTTTAGGATGCTTGCTTTCGAGGATACACCAAAGGAAGAGACGTGAATTAGCTGAGAAACTAACCTTCCATGCTTACTACCACCCCCATGCATTTTCACCTAGTTCTTTATCAACATGATAAAGAAGCAACCATTCTTTAGTGAGTATTCCCCATCGAAGGAGTGTATCAAACGTGACATATCTTCTCTCTCACCGAGTCTAACATGGGAAGCATTTAGAGAAGTGATATAGTTTTCTCATAAATTAGACCATTCCACTCTCATATTGAACTAATCCACATTCATCCAACCTTGCGCCCATATAGAAGTTCTGATTAGGTGTGTTCCATGATTTAAAGTTGAGAAACCCCTTTCTTGAAGGAAAACCACCATCTCCTATGGCACTAATCCACATTCATCCAACCTTGTGCCCATATAGAAGTTCTGATTAGGTGTGCTACCTGATTTAAAGTTGAGAAACCCCTTTCTTAAGGAAAACCACCCTCTCCTATGGCAAGTTATAATGAGCACCACATCTCAACAAGGTATCTTGGCTCATTCTGACATGTTTCCTAGAGCCTACATTCTTAGCCACCCTCTATTCAACTAAACCAAACCAATAGTGGGGAAACCTATCATAACTCAATTGTCAAACCAATAATGGGGGCAACCATCACTATTTATTATCCTTATGCAAGTTGACTCATTATTGTTATTCAAGGAAAATTACCATTATTGACTCATCCTTGGTATGTAAGGTGGCATGCTTTCACTCCTACCATATTCTCTGGGTCTTGGGCCTTTAACTTATTATATTAGCTCAGAGGAAGATGAGCTCTTAGCCAAGAAGAAGTAGATTTATGGAATTAATTAAAACTAAAAAACATGTATATCATTTATTTTATCGACATTTTTTTTATTTAGAAATATCACAGTGTCAACTTGAAGCTTAGCATGGAAGGAATTACACATCTCCCCCTTACTCAAAAGAAAACAAAATATCATTGAAATTTAATTTATATATCATTGGGAGTCTCACCAAATTAGCAAATTTTTTTGGAGTGCATGGCTTTATATTGCATTTAGGTTTACATTTAGTTTTGGATTGCTAATGGATATATTTAAGTAAATGTGTGTAATATATTATTCTATATATAGAGGTAAGGATATATATGTGGGGAGAGAGGGGACATGTGATGATAAAACAAATTAATATAAAATTAATATTTATAAATAATTGATTAATTATTATTTAATTAAATATTTTATTACAATATTTTTTATTAATTAAATATTAATTTTATTTACATATTTAATAAAATTATTGTAGTTTATTTTAAATTTGATTTTATCAAATATTTGAATGGATGAAATCTTTTAGTTTTTTAGAAGTATATAGATTATTTAAGTCCATGTTATGTGTTAATATTAAATTATTAAAAAAAATTAAGTGTTACAAAATTTGATCCCTCATTATGATGTTTTACATATATAAATTCAAAGTTAATTTAGGATAGTTCGGTTTTTTAAATGTTGTCACATACATATGTATATATGTAGTTATCTATTTCTTTAATTAATCTTTTAATATAACATTATGTGACAAATCTTCCCATACTGGAATGCAAAGTACTCCACTACTTTTGATACAATAAAAAAATAAACAATAACATTTATATATAATACTTATAAAATTAAAATTATTACAAAAATGTTGATTAGAAAAGAAAACAAATATTTTCAACAACAAATCTAACTCTTATTGCATTTTTTACATTATCTGCAATATAATGTAAAATCATGTAGCATCGAAAATTTCTAATTGATTAACCTATATTAAATTCATTAATTGGAATGACATTAGAATACTAAAAAATCATTAACTAAAAAGCATAAAAAATGAAATTAGACAACCTAATTCATAACAGAAAGATAGTCTTGACATTTGTGAAAAGGGGATAGTAATGGACCGAAAACTATGAAAGCCATATTAGATTAACTGGTACCTAAGGATGTTGTAGACATTAGATCCTTAATCGGGATAACCAGGTAGTACAAAATATTTATAGAAGGGCTATCAAAGATCGTGCCTCCTATAACTTCACTACAGAAAAAGGATTGCAGGTTTAACTAGACCGCTAAATGATAGGAAACTTTCAACACACTCTTAGGTCCCTATAATACTAATGTAGCCCCCTTATTGTTATTGGTGTGCCCATGTAGCCCCCATATTTTTATTGTTGTGCCCCATAGAATCCATTGTTGTTATTGTTGTTCCCTTACATTATTATTGTTATGTAGGCTCTGATTATATTGTGAGCCCTTAAACTCCTATATATACCAAGGAAGCCTTGTCATTTTTATTATCTAAGCATTTTTCACTTATGTGATGTAAAGGAGGTTTCAACCTAAATGATATTATTATTCAAGTTTTTGATCTATATTTTCTTCTATTTTATGAGTTTGTTGCATAACATTTGTTATCACAACTTTATATTTTAGGGTTTTGATGCTTCAAACAAGCCATCTTGAAATTTTCTCTACAATTTTTTCTATAAAGCTTTAGAA
Organism: Pinus taeda; assembly: GCA_000404065.3. Taxonomy (NCBI): domain Eukaryota; kingdom Viridiplantae; phylum Streptophyta; class Pinopsida; order Pinales; family Pinaceae; genus Pinus; species Pinus taeda. The sequence continues at coordinate 104,816 of APFE031506479.1, read as the reverse complement.
GAGGACATTTTGACCATGTGGACTTGAAATATTGATGAAATTCTTGTAGGAATTTCAGATCCTCGTTCACTATATTTTCTGAGATATGGTGTGAAGAAGATAGGGTTTCTGCATGCTCTAGAATTTAGTCTCAAACGGGTCAGCAAAGGGAAGCCATCATAACTTTCTTCTTAGGAATCATATTTGAATTCCATAAAAATCTATTGAAAGTGAAAGGAATTTACTTTCTCTTGTGTCAATTTTATGGCTAAAGAATGAAACAATGGCACATCACATCTCATAAAAATTTGATCTACTTAACTAGTATATAATCAAGGCATCGTGGGAGAATTGACATAACTTTGTATTGAAGAATCCAATCTTGGTATGACTAGTAGAGTGGGAAATAAGTCCCATATTTCTACCATAAGGACTAATTTTGCACCTTGGCAAGCCAAAATTTTAGATATACATTAGTTTCAATATCGAGGTCCAAAAACCAAGAAGAAGAATTTGTGTATTTTTTAAAAATTTCATAAGTTTCATTTGAAAAATAAGTCTAAAGTAATTCAAAAGGAATAGTAATGCATAGATATCATTATTTGGTTCCAATATGCCTTGAAACAAGAAAGTGGATACTCCCGGTAAGCAACCAAAAATCTCTATTATGACACATGAAGAAGAGCAAAAAATGCAACATGATATATCAAAACTATGCGACCAAGTGCAAACATTTTTCTCTCGCAAAGAGTAACCAAAAATGAAATGGAAAATAAGATGAAAGGTTTAAAAAATGGTTTAAAATGAGACAAAAAAGGTTTAAAGGATGGATTTAAAGAAGATATGGAAGGTTTAACAAATTTACCACAAGAAATTCTTCCTAATTGCGAAAAGGTATTCCATGAAACTCATGACGAGAACAAAAAGAATTTTAATCATGATTTTAGAGACTCTAACTTTGGATTCAAGATCAACCACATTCCAAAGATGAATATGAGTAAGTTTTATGGCAAGGATCCAGTAACATGGATACTACAGATGGAGCAATATTTTAGTCTACATGATGTGAAACACACACAAAAGGTATGCATTGCATATTTATATTTAGAAACCAATAAATCTGTCTGGTATCAATGATTTTGTTCTCGTAAACCACTTGTCACTTGGTCAACTTTTACTGAGGAAATGATTGCACATTATGAGGATACAAAGAGGAACACCTTCTTTAGCCAATTTATAAATCTCAAATAAAATGGTTCAATGGTAGAGCATATTGAGTATTTCCAAGAATTGGATATCAGGTAAATGATTAATATTCTATAGGAGCATAGGAATGATGTTTTCATAGGAAATTTAAAGAATAACATCCAACATGAGGTTCACCTTTGGGAACCTGATTCGTTGGAGAAGGCATTCAGGGTGGAAAGAAAATTTGAAAGAAAAATTATGGCAATAAGAAATTCTACCACTTACAACTATAAATATGGAAGCATTACTTATCCTAGCCTTCCAGAACCTACAAGGTTCGCACTACAACAATTTAAGGAAAAAAGAGAAAAAGAGATTTATTACAACTATGACAGGAAATACACTAAATGCCATAAGTGTCCCGAGAAGAAATTTTTACATAGATTGTAAAGAGGAGGAAGAAAAGGAACCAACGTGAGAGAAAGAAGAAATGAATCCGGCCATATCTTGTAAAGCATTGGTAAGAATTACGACCTCTCTAACTTTGAAGATAGAATGTATTTCAAGAAGAAAAAGGTAATAGTGCTAATTGATTAAGGTAGTACCCATACTTTGATTCATTTTAAGATAGATAAGGAATTGAATTTATTTCTATATCCAGAACCATAGTGTCAAGTAATGATTGCAACTCGAGAAACTATAAATTGCTTTAGAAAGAGCCATAATATCAAGCTAACCATTGGGGAATATGTATTGAATATTCCAACGGTTTCAATTCCAATGGGTGGTTTTGATGTTGTACTAGGAGTCTAATGGTTACAAAATTTGGGGAGAATATCTTTTTAATTTGAAAATCATTTCTTGAAATTTTTTGAGAAGGAAAGGAAATTGTATTAAGGGGTATCACAGGTTAACCATGGAAGATAATTAGCTCTAATGCCATGACAAAGATTTTGAAGAAAGAGCAATGGGGCATAATTTCACAATTATTGTCAATAGAGGTTCAAACATTGAAATCATCTATTTCTTCAGATCTCCAAAAGGTCTTGGACAATCATTCCAGGGTATTTAAAACTCCTAAATGTCTCCCACCTATTCTCGATTATCATCATGTTATCCACTTGATTCCTGGAAGTTTTCCTCCAAACATCACACCTTACAAATATCTTTATGCCCAAAAGAGTTAAATTGAACATATGGTTGCAAAAACGCTTGAGGTTGGTATAATTCAACCTAGTCACAGTTATTTCTCTACTCCAGTAGTATTGGTTAACAAGAAGGATGGATCAAGGATATGTGTCCAAATTATAGGGAGCTCAACAAGATCACAATTAAAGATAAATTTCTCATTCGTGTCATTAATGAATTGTTGGATGAATTACATGGAGTCATTTACTTCACAAAGTTGGATCTTCATTCAGGATATCATCAAATTAAAATGAATATTGAATACATTCTAAAACAACATTCAGAACTCATGGTCATTATGAATTTTTAATCATGCCTTTTAGCCTTACTAATGAACCTTCCACATGTCAATGTTCGATGAATTTGGTTTGGTTCCTTAGGAAATTTGTGTTATTATTTTTTGATGATATACTAATCTATAACAAGTATTGGAAATAACATGTTCAACATGTTGACAAGGTGCTCAAAGTATTGGAGGAGAAAAAATTATATACAAAAACCTCCAAATGTTTCTTTCAAGTAATATAGCGGGTGGAATATTTGGGTCATATTGTATCTCATGGGGGTGTTAAGTTAGATCTTAACAAAATTAAATTTATTAAGGAATGGAAATCCATACAATCCTAAAGCATCTTTGAGGATTTATCAGGTTGACATGGTATTATTGCAAGCTTGTTAAGAATTATGGGAGAATAGCAACATCTATAACAACATTACTGAAGAAATATGCATTTTCTTAAACTCCAAAATCAATTAAGGCATTTGAACATCTTAAAGAGGTAATGTGCCAAGCATTGGTCTACTACACTAGTCTTCACAAAAATCTTTGTTGTGGAATGTGATGCCTCAGGAAATTGAATTGGTGCTATTTTGATGCAAGAAGGAAGACCCATTGAATTTGAAAGTCATCCTATCAAGGGAAAGTACTTACACAAATTGGAGTTTCCTACATCTTCCCAAGTACACCCCATTTTCCATAATTCATGCTTAAAGAAGGTTATCGATGACAACATCTTAGTTCAAACAATATTTCCACAACTTCACAAAGAAGGAAGAATCATATTGGAGCTTGAACCAGTCACGGAAACAAGAACCCCACAACTACAAAATCGATCAATTTCATAGTATCTCATTAAGTTGAAGAACTTGCTTTCTAAAGATTCCATGTAGGAGGCTGAGAATTTTATACAAAAGCATCTAGAACTACTCAAGTGTTGAGGAAAACACGTTTTTGAAGGAGAGGGGTAGGTTAGGTCCCTATAATACTAGCGTAGTCCCCTTATTATTATTGATGTGCCCATGTATCCCTCATATTGTTATTGTTGTGCCACATGGAATCTATTATTGTTATTTTTGTGCCCTTAAATTAGTATTGTTATTTAGGCTTTGATTATATTGTCACCCCTTAGACTCCTATATATACGAAGGAGTCCTTGCCATTTGTATCATCCAAGAATGTTCATTTATGTGACGTAAATGAGGTTTCCCCTTCGAAGAGGGAATTTTTCAAGTCATTGATCTATATTTTCTTATGTTTTGTGAGCTAGTTGCATAATACACACTTAAGCGCTTTCTTACCACCACCCCCATCTTATGAATTTCAAATCCTTACCAATATTTTTCTGTGCATTGATGCCTCGAAGGATGGATTAGGAGGATTTTTGTCACAAGAAGTGCACATGATTTGTTACAAGTCTCAGAAATTGAAGGAACATGAGAAAAATTACGTTACGTGTGATCTAGAAATGACAACAATTATATACACCCTCAAAATGTGGCAACACTATCTGTTATTCTCTTGACCTGCGAGAAATTTCAGAATACCAAATATGTGAATAAATACAACCCAAAACACAGAATAAACTGAGAAAAAAAACAAGTATTTTATTATTCAAAGATAAATTCAATGGTCTTTCCCTTCTAACTACCATTATTTATAGCTAAATGACCTTCAACAACCTAACGACTAGTGGTCCTTTGCATAACATGGGTTAACCACTTTACTTATTAATTACGTTCCCTTTGCAACTAACTATGGTCCCTTTCTTAAATGTCAATAAAGCACTTACAATTATTAATACTAGCTTTATTGACTCTTTAACTAACTATGACTATTACTCGAACCTATTGGATTTATTACATAAATAAAAGGGCTAGGGCTGGACACTAACATGCCCTCCCCCATCAAAAGAAGCCTTGTCCTCAAGGCAAAAGTTGTCGAAATTGCCGAAGAATAGTGGTTGGTTCCTAGGTCGCATCTTCTGGAGAGGTGTCTTTCCACTTGACGAGGACTTCCTTGATTGTGCAACCATGTAAATGTCTTTCACAAGTATCAAGGACTTGTTTAGTTTGGAGCTAGACTGAACCTTCCTCATGTAATTGGGGTAGACTGGTTTGAATTCTGCAACTATTCCACACCACTTTCTTGAGGAATGATACATGGAAGACTGGATGGATTTTTGAAGTTGGTGGCAAGGCCAACTTGTAGGCTACTGCTCCAATGGGCTGAAGTATGTGATAAGATCTGTAGAATTTTGGAGCTAATTTATAGAGTCCCTTTTCTTTGAGCAATTTTTTCCTATATGGTTGTAGGTGTAGGCATACATGCTCCCCTTCTTGAAATGTACGCTTTGAACTATGCTAGTCTTCCTATTTCTTCATTCGATTTTGAGCTTGATGGAGATTAACTTTGAGATGAGCTAGCATGGATGCATGGTTATGTATGATTTGATCAACTGCTTGCAGCTTAGAGCATCCAGGGATATAAGAAATAGGTGAAGGTGGGAGTTGGCCATACACTGCTTCATATGGAGTCATCTTGGTCGCTTCATGATAGTTAGAAGTATACCGCCATTCAACTAAAGGTAGCCATGGTACCCATTGATGTTTCTTTTCTGAAGTGAAGAACCTTAGGTATGTCTCCAAAAATTTGTTGACTACTTCATTTTGACCATCAGTTTGGGGATGATATGCAATACTTAATTGGAGTTGGGTGCCTTGTAGCTTCAAAATTTCTTGCCAAAATTTGTTGGTGAAAGTTGGGTCACGATCAGACACAATGGAAGTTGGCATGCCATGCAGTTTGAAGATCTAGTCCATGAAATATTGAGCCACCAAAGTTGGGGTAAATGGGTGAGGTAGAATGGAAAAGTGAGCATATTTATAAAGTCTTTCCACAACCACCATGATGATGGATTTGTTTCTAGACTTTGGTAGACCAGTAATGAAATCCATAGAAACATACATGTAGATAGAAGCAGGGATTGGAAATGGTTGTAAGGTTCCTGGTAACTTGACTGTTTCTCCTTTGTGGCGTTGACATACATCACATTCAGCTACAAAAGTAAGAATGCCATTTTTCATGCCCATCTAAAATAAATAACGATGAGTGCAAGCATAAGCCTTTTGAAAGCTTACATGCCCTGTAATGGGAGATGAGTGCAACTCTACCAAAATACAATTTTTGAGGTTGGATGTCGACGATATAACTGCCCAATCCTTGTAGCGAAGAATCCTTCCAAGAGTAGCGAACTAAGGAATTAGGATCTGCTCTCGAGTTATTAATAAGTTGCGAGAGAGGGGTGTGAAAACCTTTCCTTATGGGCTTCATGAATCTAATCTGGTATGGGAAGAGAGATTCATAGCAGGGTGCTTTCATCCTCAAATTGGCATGATAAAGCATCCGCTACTACATTGTCATGCCCTTTCTTCTAAATTATCTCATAATCATATCCCAAGATTTTGGTCAACCATTTATTTTGATGTGGGGAGCATAGACGCTCCTCCAAAAGATATTTGAGGCTTTGATGGTCTGTGAGGATTTGGAAATACTACCCCAATAAGTATGGTCGCTAGGTATCTATTGAATGTAATATGTCCATCATATCTTTCTCATAGGCAGATTGTCTGAGATGTTTCCCACTCAATTATTGGCTAGGGAAAGCCAAGGATCAATCTTCTTGCATTAAGACAACACCAATACCAGTACATGAAGCATCACATTCAATCACAAAGTATTTGGTGAAGTTGGGTAGTGTCAATACAAGAGTGAAACACATGGCCTGTATGGTATTAAATTGGGTGACAACTCCATGATGGCCCTTTTTCAACAACTTTTCTATTCAATGTGAGCTTATGATAGAAGGAGCACCTGGCTAGAGTCCACGGAGTGTATGAATGTGGTCATTTGGTTAAAGCTCATATATAACTCCTGTAAATCCATCGTGATTAGGCCTAGTGTGTGAAGCCATTCAACACGCAAGACAATGTCACAAGCACCCATTTTAATCACAAACATGTGGGCCTTTATTTGGTAGTCTCCAATCTGAAGTTTAATATTTTCCCTGTGGCCTTCACATTTCATTGTCACCCCATCAACAATAAGAACCTAGAAATTAGATACTGCCCTTACAAAACAATGAACAACTTTGGTGACTCTTTTATGGATAATGTTATGAATCATGCATATATCAATCAATACTACTATAGCACGATGTTTAAGAAATCCTCTGATTTTGAGAGTTTGGGGCACAAAAATGCATGCCAAAGCATATAGCGAGATAACTGGTTCATCTGGTGTAGCTGTGAGATCATTGTCCTTCTGAGTTTCCTCAACTTTGTCCTATGCCCCCCAAAAGGGTGGGGCTTCCTCAGATGAGTCGTGATCAGTAACATCAATTTGAAATAATTTTGTTTCCTTGCATTTATGCCCTGGGCAGTATTTCTCATCATAGTAGTAGAACAATCCTCTTTTCCTTCTTTCAACCATTTCTGCTAGAGAAACCTTTTGAACCTTAAATGTTTGGGTAGGGCCCTGAGCCTGGGTGGAATGCCTCTTGGCTATGAAATTTGGACAAGTAGACTGGGCAACTAAGGCAAGTTATACCTTGACAATCTTTTTGCAAGCATCTATCCATGTAGGTGTGTGGTGCATCCGGACATGTGCTTGGATAACTTCTTTGAGACCACTGATGAAACATTCCAAGTAGAATTCATCTCCTAGACCATCTGTTTTGAAGGCTAATGTCTCAAAGGCTATAATCTAGTCTTTTATTGCGCATGTTTGTCAAAGATTAGTGAGACAACCCAAAACATTAGATTCTTTGTCAAAGAAGTCACAAAGGGCTTTTGAGAAAACTTGCCATGTTATGTTCCAGACATAACATTTCACATGCCACTGCCACCATTTCCATCTTTCTTGGTCCAAGTAAATTGCTCCCACATAGAATTTAGTTTGATTATTGCAGATATCATTCAAGGTCAAATATTATTGTGTTTGTGCTACCCATACTGCCGGATTAGAGCCATCAAATTTATACATCTCTAGCTTGGGTGGGCAAGGGTGGGAATGTTGGTAATTTCTATGGAGGTGAATATGATGGCTAGATTCTCCTTCGAGGTCTTCATTAATACTAGGTGCCTCCTTATGATACCCCATCATGCTCTTGGTGACTAGTTCAAGCGATTTGGAAATGTTGTCCAGTTGTTCCTTGAAAAAATCCAACCTTGTTTGAAGGAGATTGATCTTCTCATTGGCCATGCCTTGAGCTATGGTTTCTACCATACACAGATCTCGGTCACTTGAAGTCACTCCAAAAAATTTGGGACTGCCTGAAAAATGAGGTTGATCACTTAATGGCACCATTGTAATCAACTTGTCATCCTGAATCTTATGGGCTAAGTCTCTTGTGAGCATCCAAGGACGGACTCGGATTTTTTTTTTTACTCTGAATGGAGTTTTACTCCCCGCGGATCAATACTCCAGTGGCCAAATTCCAGAAAACGTGATTCTTCCCAATGTCATGTGAAAATCGGGCCGAGACTATAGCAGAAACAAGCCTCACTATGTAGAGAGTGAGATATGCCTAGTAAATCCCAACTGTTAGATGCGAGCTGTACTATAATGCCAGAACCCGAACTGGTGGATCTGATTGGTGCGCTGGCGATGGAACCCCAACTAGTAGATCTGAATTATATTGTGGCAATAGAACCCAAACTAATGGATCTAGTTGGTGCGACGGTGAAAGAACCCCAACTGCTAGACCTGAATTGTACTGTGATGGTAGAACCTCAACTGGTGGATCTGATTTGGCAGATAGGATAATTGGAAATCTTCAAAGATTCGAGGGAACTATGGTCACAAAGAAGTGTCAGGTGCTATAGATCGCAATACACATAAGTTTCCAACAATAGTAATCGACCCAATCCTTCAGGGCACTAACTAAGGAGGATTAACTGTACCCTTAGTCGTACTACTCGACTACCCTATCATATGCATGAGTAATCTTATTCTTAGTGTACTAGAGCAGCAAGACAACTGACGGTTTATCTAAGGCAAGGTTTCAAGTGAGCCTAGGGGTTTCCAATATACCCAGAGGGTACGCGGAAGTGCAGTCCATGTGTGGCTCTGTCTAATGTGCTACTACTGGAAGGGGTACCCATAGGGGTTACAACGGAGTGTTATTGCTCAGGTTGTCCCTTGGCTCCTTAAGGGGTACGACCGAGGTAACCACACACCAAGCTTTGGACTGCCGGTCGTAGCCTACCAGCAGTCAGAGAGGGCTCTCTCTTTGGGATTTAGCTTTGTTTAAGGAATGATTTTTAGGCTAGATATGATGCACATGGGTTTTGTTTGAGTTTGTTGGGATGGTTGATCTATTCAGGAAGAGTTGGCATACAAAGCGTAAGAAGTTCAAACCATTGGGCATGGAGTCAATGAATGTGGACTGAAGGGTGTGTTTTCTTTGATGGAAGAGGAATACAGAGTAGGATAGCTAAACATGGACCAATATTCAAGCTGGAAATGAGATGAAATGGAGGTCACGGAATGAAAGGCAATTAAGTAGCTTTCATCACGCTAACAGAGGGAAGGTGAGTGAACATTATATAGGAGCAATCAAGATTTACTAAACGATATTCATATATGAAGGGAACTAGTGTAAATATGAGCCAAGAGGTATTCATATTCATAGGATAATTTAGAAGAGAACATAGAGAAATAATAGGAATTGAGCAGAGAGTGTTGTTAAGCGAATTCTAAGCTAGTCTTCTTTTTCGTTATTTAGATCGTGACACAAAGGCGATATAAACACATTAAAACTCAAAATAGAGGCAAGAAAGACTTATTCAGCCATGAAGAAAGCAAAGGAATCCTGTAATTAGCTCTTTAGCCATCAAATCCACAACAGACAGTTCATAATCCAAATGTTCCAGCCATCTTTGATCGTAAAAACTCTCAGGTTTACAGCACAAGTCGCGAATGACTCAGTCAACCAACCACACATAAAACAGTCTAGAGGGTTGTTTTAAATAGAAAATATTTACATGTTGTCCCTTGAGCCGCTGTCAAGTGAAAAATCACTAAAAAATATCTAACAAAACAGATCCCAAAGACATCTGTATCAAAATAGTTTTTAATGTTAAGTTGTGCTGGTAATGAATGCATAAAATATCTAAAACAGGTGTTCTGGGGCAGCTAGCAATTGAAGTTATGCAACTGAGGGCTACGCATGAGAGATCAGCCTCGAAATGGTCAAACGGTGGTTCTGGAGCTGTGCGCTGGACTCATGTCCATAACTCTGTAATAACTGCGCATGGAATCCTTTTGTTTGTATTGTTTAGGCGGTTCTGCTGCCCTTAAGTGGCACTGATTCTCTCAAAATCTAATATGAATCACCTTTAATGGCTTTCATTATGTTTTGGTGATACTCTTTTCGGCGCTCTAATAATCTTTAAACTGAATCGGGCCGCTTTTCTCCCACTGATACACTTTGCTGCTGCAAACTCGCCCCTGCCTGCCACATATCGTTACTCGGTGTCAATCACCCACATTCATGCTCATGTCTTTCCGTATGTCTATGCTTATGGAAGGAATTATTGAACGTCTACAGAACCGATGATCATGTATCCTGAATCATTTGCTTCAAAAACCACTACGACAGTACCACAATGACCAAAGCGGTTATATATTGCACTCACTTTCTTATATTCAAGATCCTTGATTAATATCAAGCAACTCTTGATCTCATTATTCTTAAGACCATCCCACAGATTCCTAGTCTTGTCAAACCCAGTTCTTATATTTTCACTGATTACAACTGGAGGCCAAACAATATGATGTTCTTCTGCAGTTGAACTGATCCAGTCTTCAAGAGTTCCATGCATATTTCGAGTTTCATATCCATCTTTGTTGAGATCATTTGCATCTTTTCTTCTAATAGCTGAATCATTAAAACTCTGTTTTGTCTTTCCTAGGTTTACTTGCGTCTCTTTGAATATGGTCAAGATCATGATACCTCCATGTTTTCCAGCTTTGATGGGGTTGTACATCCTCTCACATAATGACATGTTCACTTTTGTTTCTATCTTTGCATAAGATTGCATCTCTTTGACTATGATTTGAATCACCACGTGCTCTTTTAATGTTTCGATGTTGTGGTGCAACCTCTCTAATATTGGGGGCTGTTGTTTTGTTCCCAGATTTTCTCAGATTAAATGTATCTTTACTTGTACGATCTCCATAACCAAAGCTTTCTTTCATGTTTTGCTGTGTTGTTTCACCTCCTTGAATTGTATGATCTATAATATATTTTCCATCGTTGTTAATATCAATTGCAGTTTTTTGACCATGATTTGGATCATCTGACCGACATTCCCAACTCTGCTCAATTAGTTCACCTTCTTCTAATTCAATTTGATTGTTGAATCTTTCCTCCATCAGTTAAACCAAATAAAGCATTTATCATCTCACACTAACTGAACATATAGATGAACTTGTGTCTCCTCTTCATGGGTTCCAAGACCTTTTTCATGTAGCTTTCAATTGACCATTTACTTATGGATGGCTTAATCCGGATCATATCTGATGGTTTGGCAAGGTAGCCATAAATTTTCTGTTTTCCATCATCTTCTACAAGGCCCTTTCTGTTCAATTGTTCCATATCATGCTCATTGACTAATGAGGATCTTGGTCTCACTCTATCCCAGTCCTCTCTCCCTCTCTTGAAGCCTGTTCACTGCGAGCCCTTCCACCCCAGAAACATCCAGTGCTTTTTTATGGCCATATGCAGCCTTAATTTCCTCTGGAGTTCGCTTTCTGGGCCTCTGTTCCTCCGTCTTTTCATCTAGTAGATTTTGCCTATCACTTGCCTTGTCTTTTGAGCTACCTTTCCTTGTATAGACAAATCCTATACTACTAGTGGGAGTAGATGATGATGGAGTGGAAGCTGAAGAATCTTCTTCAATTTCAATATCATCAATATCCAGAATTTCAGTTTTAATGTCTATCTCTGATGCAGTTTGTTCAGGAAATGGAAACCAAGCAAAAACACTTGAAAGGTCTGAAGTTGTATTTGGTGTTGGAGGTCCCTCTGCAATGCTGGTTGTATGTCTTAGTACACCCCCTTTCATTTCCTTGATAACGCCACCAAGGAAACCCTGAATTTGCTTCTTTTTTGGTATTTGGTGGAAACTAGCCTTCACTGTAGCCTCTGCAGCTGCTGCCAGCTCCTTGTCATGTAAAGATGGCAAAGAGTCCGGAATCCTGAGATTATTTTCATTTGCTAGGAGAGAGACATAAGCCATTTCCTTATTATGAATAAGAGCAATACGTCTATTTGTAGAGGATGATATTGTTTTCAGTAATTTTGGTTGATATTTCCATCGTAAAAGGGCATTTAGAGAAATGTCTCCCACAACTTTCATATCTAGCAAAGACCGCATTTCAAGTACCCCATTTTGATACAACAAAACAAGGCCAACAAAATTTTCATCCTTGTTTACAAAGGTTGATGCCCAACAACATGGTATCTCCAGTTTCACCTTACAAATGGAATGATTACTTCCCTGAATGAAAGAGAATGTAGAATACAATCACAAAGCATCCTCTGAGGAGAGCAATAAAAGTACATTTTCAAAGTTTTGTCCAGATATTGTATTTGTATTTTCAAAGAACTCCTTTGCTTCCACCTGCGCTTTAGTTTCACTGAAAGTATCCAACTGGATTTCATTAAGTTCCTGTTGGATTATGTTCTTGTCACATGAATGTTGTCCATCTTGAGATGATGCATGTGCCTCTCCATCTTCACTCCTCTCTACGTCAGAAATACTTGAAATGTCTACTAGGTGCAATGCCACTGCAGTTGATTGGTGTTTAAGATGTAAAGTTTTAGAACCTAAAAAAACGCTTGTATCAGCATCAATAGTGATCAAATTTCCATCCTTGGTTAAGAAAAACAAAATGTTGAATGGTTCTTCAGGTGAATCTTTTTCTGTCTGTCCTGATTTTGGAGATGTTGGAGAAAGTGGGAGACCATTTGGTTTCATAGTTGTCTTCATAGTCACTGAAATGCCTATTGTACTGCTACCAGGAAAACATTTCCTTTTGAACAAAATTGAAAATGAATGTACATCAACCACTGAAACCATCCCATCTTCAGAAGAAATGCAGGCTCGAGTTGCATTTGTGAATGCAAATGAACAAATTGGAGATCGATGAACAACAAAGACAGCAACACATTGGAAACCATTCCCAAAACGTAGAACATGGAGTTGCTTTGCAACTTCTGTAACAACATGACAGCTTACTTTAGCAAATTTGGCACTGAGCTTGTAAAGCCGCACCAAACCTTCCTCATCTCCAACAGCCAACATATTTGAAATTGGGCAAAACTCCAATGTTGATATGGGTGCATTATTACCCATTAAATTGACATTCTGTACCTCATTCTCTACACTGCAAAGAAGACCTAAAAAAAGGCACTGATGCATCCCATACTTTAACAATGCCATTTTCATGCCCACTTATGTAAATAATCTCCACATTGGAACTCTTATCAAATGACATTGAACCATGAACTCCACCAGTGACAGCCCACTTTGTGCCAGATGATAGATTGGGTGGTGCAATTGATTGCAATGCACAAGGTAGCTGTGATAATATTTTAGAAGCGTTCACATTTTTAGGAAGAAGTACAAGTTTTGTCACAGTTACACAAGGTTGAACCAATGGTGCTTGTATGGGAACAGGTAGAAGAGAAATGGGAGACCTCTCCTCTTCCGTACTGAAAGAGGACTGTGATATGCTAGCTCCATCATATGCATGTAAATAACGTGGATTTGTGAGTACAAGAAATGAAGCAGATGGATGGTTCTGCATGCTTCCAGCACTTGGTAACAGTATCATGTCTGCAAAAGATCCATGAAGCTCAAGATTTAAGCATGAAATACAAGTCAATTTTTCCAGCCCATCAGACCATTTCAGGCCCAAAACCGTCAGAACTTCAGAGCTTTCTATTTCATTACCACCATATATAAAGAGTTGTCGAACTTCTTGCAAAGATGCCTTACTCCTCTGCCTCAATCTTTCTGACAGGGATGTCCTATCAATAAAGAGAATCAATGAAGCAGTTTCAGTTGTTAATGGAGGCACAATCTTGTATCCCTCACCTTGCAACTCAGTCAAAAGAGGATGGGGTGTCAACACAAACTCCTCAAGATCATCTCCACTGTCAAAAGTTTTGGAGCAGTTTTGGGTAGTCTGGAAATTGTAACATGAGTAATGATTTCTGTTGGGCATCAATGCTTAAAGCAGAAATAACAGTTCTGTTAGATAATAGCCCAAATATTTGTCATTCAGGTGGAAGCATATTATCCCTTGCAATCCTAGACAGATTAGTGTACAAAACGTTAAAATAATTATACTCTTCCTGAGTGCAAGAAGATCCATAGAACAAGGCATGACTTGAGGAATGATCACTCCCTTGCCAATTAGTCACTACAGTTGTATTTGTTTCTGTCCCAATTGTGTCATTACCACAACTTACCTAGTGTAAGCCATATTTCCAAAGAGTTGCAGAACTTCCTTCACTAGTCTCACAAATTTCTTGTTCACTCACAAATCCATGGTTTTGAGTCTTCACTAATGGTGATTTAGGAGATGTTTTTGTGTTCTTGTCCCTCTTTAAATTCATTCTTACTGATTCAATGTTGTTGTCACTCTTAGGCTCCAACTGGCTTCTTCTCCCGCAGCTTGGTTATCCTTGTAGAAATCCAAATCTTTTCTAGCTCCTTCACAAAAACTATCCTTCTGAACACATGGTTTTTTTCAATTGGGTACAATCTTGTCCCACACATGAAAACAGAGAGTGCTATTTCCATTGCCAAGGTTGGGATACAAAACTCCAAACCCCATCCAAAATTTTTCTTGAATGTACATGAGCACAGACATAGACACAACCAAACCACTGGACATTCCAAAGTACCACCAATTGAAGAATGAACTCTTGTGCTTCCTCTTGTTTGGGTCTCGGTCATCACACTGGTCTGTCTCAAATGTTTGCAGACAAGGTTTGTTCCCTCCTTGCCTCAGTAGCAAATATGGAACATTGTGGCATGCAAAGTATGACATATTTGGCCTGTAAACATGTCGATCATGAAAGGTGAATAACCTACTGCAGCAGGAGGCTAACGGTGGCTCCACTTGGGGATGGCTTTTCCTTGCGAAAATTCAAGAACATCACGTCAGAATGCCTTAATATTTAATTGTTGTTGTACTCTGCAAAATTCCCTTTGCCGACTGCCTTATTAACCCTACCTACCTATTCTAATCATCACTTACTTTGCTGTTAGGTGAAATCAAATAACCAGTGCAGCCACTTAAGCAACTGTAGAAAGAGATGAACTGGCTGACTGATTGTTAATGAAATTGGAAGCACTATTCGATCATGTGCCCCCATAATCAAAATTGTGGCATAGAAAGGGTGTTGCTGATGTATTTGGTCCTCACAGAGAAATCATGCTAAAGAAATTGAGTTAAGAAGAAGTTCCATGTAGTCTGTTATAGGATCAATAAAAACATCATGTGGGATAGTTTCTTCTGGGCCTCCTTGGTCGGATGGAACAACTGCATCCTCAGTAATAAGCCCTGCAACTAATTCTTCAGTCTTTGCCTTGAAATCATAATTATCCTCAATCTGTAAGTCAGAAGGTAGTACCATTTCTTCATGACTTGGGGAAGGAAGATTTTGGAAAAATTCTTTAGGATCGTGAAAATTACATGACTGTATTTGAGATTGCAAGAGTCCAATTTCATTTTCATATCTTTCAACAACTAAATCAAGGAAAAGGTTATGCGGGCTTCCTGTTGTTTTTAACAACACTAATCTGAAAAATTCTTCATCAAGCTAAAGTTCTGATAAACTCTCCCTGAATTCATCTGAAGCTTTATCAAATGAAAGATCTTCCACGAACCCGGTCATTCTGTCTTACTGTTAATGCTTTGGAATATGGACTATTGGGTTGTAGAATTGGTTCTTTCCTCAGTGGAGTCTTGATTGAAAATGAAGTGGAGTCGCCAGGTGGATGCCTTAACTTTGGAGTGCCTGATCTCTGTCCACCATCAAAGATCAGAACTAAACATGAAAAGCTCTGAAGAAAAGGAGCACTTTCTCCATAAAGCGGGGTTTACAGTGATGAACAAAATGATTCAGATCCCCAGTGGAGTCGCCATTATGTTATCGCTCAGGTTGTCCCTTGGCTCCTTAAGGGGTACGACCGAGGTAACCACAGACCAAGCTTTGGACTACTGGTCCTAGCCTACCAGCAGTCAGAGAGGGCTCTCTCTTTGGGATTTAGCTTTGTTTAAGGAATGATTTTTAGGATAGATATGATGCACATGGTTTTTGTTTGAGTTTGGTGGGATGGTTGATCTATTCAGGCAGAGTTGGCATGCGAAGCGTAATAAGCTCAAACCATTGGGCATGGAGTCAATGAATGTGGACTGAAGGGTGTGTTTTCTGTGATGGAAGAGGAATACAGAGTAGGATAGCTACACATGGACCAATATTCAAGCTGGAAATGAGATGAAATGGAGGTCACGGAATGAAAGGCAATTAAGTAGCTTTCATCACGCTAATAGAGGGAAGGTGCGTGAACATTATATAGGAGCAATCAAGATTTCCTAAACGATATTCATATATGAAGGGAACTAGTGTAAATATGAGCCAAGAGGTATTCATATTCATAGGCTAATTTAGAAAAGAACATAGAGAAATAACAGGAATTGAGCACAGATTGTTGTTAAGCGAATTCTGAGCTAGTTTTCTTTTATGTTATTTAGATCGTGACACAAAGGCGATATAAACACAATAAAACTGAAAACAGAGGCAGAAAAGACTTATTGAGCCATGAAGAAAGCACAGGAATCCTGTAATTAGCTCTTCACCCATCAAATCCACAACAGACAGTTCATAATCCAAATGTTTCAGCCATCTTTGATCGTAGAAACTCTCAGGTGTACAGCACAAGTCTCGAATGACTCAGTCAACCAACCACACATAAAATAGTCTAGAGGGTTGTTTTAAATAGAAAATATTTACATGCTAGCCCTTGAGCCGCTATCAAGTGAAAAATCACTAAAAAATATCTAACAAAATAGATCCCAAAGAGATCTGTAGCAAAATAGTTTTTAATGCTAAGTTGTGCTGGTAATGAATGCATAAAATATATAAAACAAGTGTTCTGGGGCAGCTGGCAACTGAAGTTATGCAACTGAGGGCTACGCATGAGAGAGTAGCCTCAAAATTGTCAAACGGTGGTCCTAGAGCTGTGCACTGGCCTCATGGCCATAACTCTGTAATAACTGCGCATGGAATCCTTTTGTCTGTATCGTTTAGGCGGTTCCGCTGCCCTTAAGTGGCACTGACTCTCTCAGAAGCTGATATGAATCGCCTTTAATGGCTTTGATTATGTTCTGGTGTTACTCTTTTCGGTGCTCTAATACTCTTTAAACTGAATCGGGCCGCGTTTCTCCCACTGATACACTTTTCCGCTGCAAACTCGCCTCCTACCTGCCACATATCGTTACTCGGTGTCCATCACCCACAGTCATGCTCATGTCTTTCCGTATGTCTACGCTAATGGAAGGAATTATTGAACGTCTACAGAACCGCTGATCATGTATCCTGAATCATTTTCTTCAAAAACCACTACGACAGTACCACAATGACCAAAGCAGTTATATATTGCACTCACTTTCTTATATTCAAGATCCTTGATTAATTTCAAGCAACTCTTGATCTCATTATTCTTAAGACCATCCCACAAATTCCTAGTCTTATCAAACCCAGTTCTTATATTTTCACTGATTACAACTGGAGGCCAAACAATATGATGTTCTTCTGCAGTTGAACTAATCCAGTCTTTAAGAGTTCCACGCATATTTCGAGTTTCATATCCATCTTTGTTGAGATCATTTGCATCTTTTCTTTTAACAGCTGAATCATTAAAACTCTGTTTTGTCTTTCCTGGGTTTACTTGCGTCTCTTTGAATATGGTCAACATCATCATACCTCCGTCTTTTCGAGCTTTGATGGGGTTGTAAATCCTCTCGCATAATGACATTTTCACTTTTGTTTCTATCTTTCCATAAGATTGCATCTCTTTGACTATGATTTGGATCACCACGTGCTCTTTTAATGTTTCGATGCTGTGGTGCAGCCTCTCTGATATTGGGGGCTGCTGTTTTGTTCCCAGATTTTCTCAGATTATATGTATCTTTACTTGTACGATCTCCATAGCCAAAGCATTGTTTCATGTTTTGCTGTGTTGTTTCACCTCCTTGAATTGTATGATCTATAATATATTTTCCATCGTTGTTAATATCAATTGCAGTTTTTTGGCCATGATTTGGATCATCTCACCGACATTCCCAACTCTGCTCAAGTAGTTCACCTTCCTCTAATTCAATTTGATTGTTGAATCTTTCCTCCATCAGTCAAACCAAATAAAGCATTTATCATCTCACACTAACTCAACATATAAATGGACTTGTGTCTCCTCTTCATGGGTTCCAAGACCTTTTTTATGTAGCTATCAATTGACCATTTACTTATGGATGGCTTAATCCGGATCATATCTGATGGTTTGGCAAGGTAGCCATAAATTGTCCTCCTTCCATCATCTTCTACAAGGCCCTTTCTGTTCAATTGTACCATATCATGCTCATTGACTACTGAGGATCTTGGTATCACTCTATCCCAGTCCTCTCTCCCTCTCTTGAAGCCTCTTCATTGTGAGTCCTGCCACCCCAAAAACATCCAGTGCTTTTTTATGGCCATATGCAGCCTTAATTTCCTCCGGAGTTCGCTTTCTGGGCCTTTGTTCCTCTGTCTTTTCATCTAGTAGTTTTTTCCTATCACTTGCCTTGTCTTTTGAGTTATCTTTCCCTGTATAGAAAAATCCTATACTACTAGTGGGAATAGATGATGATGGAGTGGAAGCTGAAGAATCTTCTTCAATTTCAATATCATCAATATCCAGAATTTTAGTTTCAATGTTTATCTCTGATGCAGTTCGTTCAGGAAATGGACACCAAGCAAAAACACTTGAAAGGTTTGAAGTTGTATTTGGTGTTGAAGGTCTCTCTGCAGTGCTAGATGTATGTCTTAGTACACCCCCTTTTATTTCCTTGATAACGCCACCAAGGAAACCCTGAATTTACTTCCTTTTTGGTATTTGGTGGAAACTAGCCTTAACTGCAGCCTCTGCAGCTGCTGCCAGCTCCTTGTCATGTAAAGATGGCAAAGAGTCTAGAATCCTGAGATTATTTTCATTTGCTAGGAGAGAGACATAAGCCATTTACTTATTATGAATAAGAGAAATACGTCCATTTGCAGAGGATGATATTGTTTTCAGTAAGTTTGGTTGATATTTCCATCATAAAAGCGCATTTAGAGAAATGTCTCCCACAACTTTCATATCTGGAAAAGACCGCATTTCAAGTACCCCATTCTGATACAACAAAACAAGGCCAACAAAATTTTCATCCTTGTTTACAAAGGTTGATTCCCAACAACATGGTATCTGCAGTTTCACCTTACAAATGGAACGATTACTTCCCTGGATGAAAGTGAATGCAGAATACAATCGCAAATCATCCTCTGAGGAGAGCAATAAAAGTACATTTTTGAAGTTCTGTCCAAATATTGTATTTGTATTTTCAAATCACTCCTTTGATTCCCCCCGCCCTTTAGTTTCATTGAAAGTATCCACCTAGATTTCCTTAAGTTCCTTTTGGATTATGTTCTTGTCACATGAATGTTGTCCATCTTGAGATGATGCATTTGCCTCTCCATCTTCACTCCTCTCTACGTCAGAAATACTTGAAATGTCTACTAGGTGCAATTCCACTGCAGTTGATTGGTGTTTAGGATGTAAAGGTTTAGAACCTAGAAAAACGCCTGTATCAGCATCAATAGTGATCAAATTTCCATCCTTGGTTAAGAAAAACACAATGTTGAATGGTGCTTCAGGTGAACCTTTTTCTGTTTGTCCTGATTTTGGAGATGTTGGAGAAAGTGGGAGACCCTTTGGTTTCAAATTTGTCTTCATAGTCAGTGAAATAATTGTTGTACTGCTACCAGGAAAACATTTCCCTTTGAACAAAATTGAAAATGAATGTAGGTCAACCACTGAAACCATCCCATCTTCAGAAGAAATGCAGGCTCGATTTGCATTTGTGAATGCAAATGAACGAATTGGAGATCGATGAACAACAAAGACAACAACACATTGGAAACCATTCCCAAAATGTAGAACATGGACTTGCTTTCCAGCTTCTGTAACAACATGGAAGCTTAATTCAGCAGATTTGGCACTGAGCTTGTAAAGCCGCACCAAACCTTCCTCATCTCCAACAGCCAACATATTTGAAATTGGGCAAAACTCCAATGTTGATATGGGTGCATTATTACCCGTTACATTGACATTTTGTACCTCATTCTCTACACTGCAAAGAAGACCTAAAAAAAAGGCACTGATGCATCCCATACTTTAACAATGCCATTTTCATGCCCAGTTATGTAAATAATCTCGACATTGGAACTCGTATCAAATGACATCGAACCATGAACTCCACCAGTGACAACCCACTTTGTGCCAGATGATAGATTGGATGGTGGAATTGATTGCAATGCACAAGGTAGCTGTGATAATATTTTAGAAGTGTTCACATTGTTACGAAGAAGTACACGTTTTGTCACAGTTACACAAGGTTCAACCAATGGTCCTTGTATGGGAACAGGCAGAAGAGAAATGGGAGACCTCTCCTCTTCTGTACTGAAAGAGGACTGTGATATGCTAGCTCCATCATATGCATGTAAATAGCCTGGATTTGTGAGTACAAGAAATGAAGCAGATGGATGGTTCTGCATGCTTCCAGCACTTGGTAACAGTATCATGTTTGCAAAAGATCTATGAAGCTCAAGATTTAAGCATGAAATACAAGTCAATTTTTCCAGCCCATCAGACCATTTCAGGCCCAAAACCGTCAGAACTTCAGAGCTTCCTATTTCATTGCCACCATATATAAAGAGTTGTCGAAATTCTTGCAGAGCTTCCTTACTCCTCTGCCTCAATATTTCTGACAGGGATGTCCTATCA
Organism: Pinus taeda; assembly: GCA_000404065.3. Taxonomy (NCBI): domain Eukaryota; kingdom Viridiplantae; phylum Streptophyta; class Pinopsida; order Pinales; family Pinaceae; genus Pinus; species Pinus taeda. The sequence continues at coordinate 84,023 of APFE031506479.1, read as the reverse complement.
ATAAAGAGAATCAATGAAGCAATTTCAGTTGTTAATGGAGGCACAAGCTTGTATCCCTCACCTTGTAGCTCAGTCACAAGAGGATGGGGTGTCAACACAAACTCCTCAAGATCATCTCCCCTGTCAAAAGTTTTGGAGCAGTTTTGGGCAGTCTGGAAATTGTAACATGAGTAATGATTTCTGTTGGGCATCAATTCTTAAAGAAGAAATAACAGTTATGTTAGATAATAGCCCAAATCTTTGTCATTCAGGTGGAAGCATATTATCCCTTGCAATCCTAGACAGATTAGTGTACAAAACTTTAAAATAATTATACTCTTCCTAAGTGCAAGAAGATCCATAAAACAAGGCATGACTTGAGGAATGATCACTCCCTTGCCAATTAGTCACTACAGTTGTATTTGTTTCTACCCCAATTGTGTCATTACCACAGCTTACCCAGTGTAAGCCATCTTTCCAAAGAGTTGCAGAAATTCCTTCACTAGTCTCACAAATTTCTTGTTCACTCACAAATCCATGGTTCTCAGTCTTCACTAATGGTGATTTAGGAGATGTTTTTGTGTTCTTGTCCCTCTTTAAATTCATTCCTACTAATTCAATGTTTTTTTCACTCTTAGGTTCCAACTGGATTTTTCTCCCACAGCTTGGTTATCCTTGTAGAAATCCAAATCTTTTCCAGCTCCTTCACAAAAACTATCCTTCTGAACACATGGTTTTTTTCAATTGGGTACAATCTTGTCCCACACATGAAAATAGAGAGTGCTATTGCCATTGCTAAGGTTGGGATACAAAACCCCAAACTGCATCCAACATTTTTCTTGAATGTACATGAGCACAGATATAGACACAACCAAACCATTGGACATTCCAAAGTACCACCAATTGAAGAATGAACTCTTGTGCTTCCTCTCTTCTGGGTCTCGGTCATCACACTGGTTTGTCTCAAATGTTTGCAGACAAGGTTTGTGCCCTCCTTGCCTCAGTAGCAAATATGCCACATTGCGACATGCAAAGTATGACATATTTGGCCTATAAACATGTCGATCATGAAAGGTGAATAACCTGCTGCAGCAGGAGGCTAACAGGGAGTCCAACAAGCGTGACCACCACTTGTATTTCTTGCATGCATGACTCCACAAATCTGCAAGTTATGCACTTAACAACAGATCTCGTGGTTTAAAGACACTAGAACACGTCTCTAGCCTAATTTTTTTTTTGCAAAAATGGAGGTACCAAAGGCCCTAGAAAGTGCTTGGATACCACTTGTTATGCTCTTGACCTATGAGAAATTCCAAAATACCAAATATGCGAAGAAATACAACCCAAAACACAAAATAAAATGAGAAAAACAACAAGTATTTTATTATTCATAGATAAATGCAATGTTCACTTGCCTATTTGAGGGGGCAACCTCTAGCAGAGTAGAGCTCAATTACAAAATTAGGCTCGATGATCTTTCCATTCTAACTATGACTATTTATAGCTAAATTACCTTCAAAAACCTAACGACTAGTGGTCCTTTTCATAACATGGGCTAACCACTTTCTTTATTAACTATGGTCGATTTGCAACTAACTGTGGTCCCTTTCTTAAATACAGGTCAACCACTTACAATTATTAATACAAGCTTTATTGACTCTTTAACTAACTATGAATATGGCTCGACCATACTGGGTTTATTACATAAATAAAGGGTTAGTGTTGGACCCTAACACTATCTTATTTAGAGATGATTTTCGATGATGACCAACAATGTCGTCCTAAAGTACTTGGTCGACTAGCCTAACCTAAATGTTAGACAGGTTATATGATTGGAATTTATTAGGAATATTATTTTGAAATAAAACACATAAAAGGGAAGGAAATTAAGGCTGCAAATATTCCTGGTAGAAGAATGAGTCTACTACATGCCACATCCACTAGTTAGTATGAAACATATTTGTTAGAAAGAATTAAAAAATCATATAAAGATGATGAAAACAACCATAAAATTAAATAAAAATGTGCAAACAACAAATTAAAATGGTTAAATAAGGGATCGGAATGTAATTAGGAAGTATTAGTCAAATAGAAAAGTAAAATTTGTGCAACATATTTAGTATATTTAAATATTGTTTTGTTGGAAAAGTTTCAGAAAATCCCATATTCTAGGCAACTAGGTTACCAAAAATATGCTTGTAGCAGTAAAAAGGGAGTGCTACTAGGGAAACCTGAAAAATGAGATAACATATTACATAACGAGATGCAGGAAGTGCCAACAAATTAAAGCTGAACATCAACGTCCCACAGGACTAATCCAACCCCTACCCATACATAAATGGAAATGGGAAACCATCACTATGGATTTCAGTACCGAGCTCCCTGAGACGAGTAGGTAGGATGACTCTATTATGGTAATGGTCAACAAACTAACTAAAGTGTATGCCTTCAAAGTCCTCCTATAAAGTGGTTAATAAAGTAAACACTTTTATGAATGAGATATTCATATTACTAGGTATCTAAATGATCATGGTGTTAGACAGAGACCCAAAATTTATAGGAAACTTCTAAAAGGGTTTGCTTAAAGGCATGGGAACTCAACAAAGTTTCAACACCACTTATCACCCGCAAACAAATAGAAAAATATAGAGGACATACCATATTAGAGAGGATAAGATTAGGATGTATGTTATGGATAGGCCTAAGAAATAGGAGTAATATCTACATCTAGATGAATTTTCACACAATAATGGGTATCATTCATCTTTAAAAATAACCGCCTTTGAGGTTTTATATGGAAGGAAATGTAGAACACAAGCGACTTGGGACAATCTGATGATACGATAATGTTGATTCTTGACATGATCAAAGAATTAGAGTAGGTTGTACAAAAGGCAAGACAAAATTTGGAATCCACACAAGACTAGCAAAAGAGTTACGCATACCTAAAAAGGACACCCTTTGAGTTCAAAGTAGGAAATTGTGTCTACCTACAAGTTAAGCCGAAAATAAGAAAAATTATACTAGGAAGTTGTGCCAAGCTAGTAGTAAGAGACCATGGGCCATTCAAAATATTGTCTTAAGGAGGCCCAGTAATATGTTAACTAGCATTACTGACGAATATTAGAGTACATAATGTCTTTCATGTTTCTCTCTTACAAAAATTATGTGCATGATGTGTCTCATGTTGTTGATTGAAACTTTCTACATGCGGAGCCTGTTATCTCA
>APFE031506479.1:44575-73583 GCA_000404065.3 Pinus taeda | reverse complement strand
ACATAGGAATAGTTAAGTTCAACTTGGTCTAGTATAGAGTTAGGTATAGAGTTAGGTAAAGTGTGTTTCTTTACCGTTGTACATTTTGTAACTTACAATCCAACGGTCACGATATTTAGTGATCCGACGGTTCATTCTCTCCTCGGTATTACCGACACTTGATCCGTGGCTTGACACCCGATTGGTCCATGAATTCTATTTAAAGCGCATGGAGGCTCATTTGTAGGTTAACCGTGCATGAGAGAAGCTTATGTAAATTTTCATTCTTTTATTAATAAATTGCCTGTAGTAGCCACGTTGGCGTAGGCCATGGACTGTTTCCCTCTCTCAGGGTTTTAACCACGTCAAAATACTGGTGTATTGATCTGTGATCTGTTTGTGAGCGGTGTCCTTTTCGTGTTCTGTTTGAGGAACTTACCCTGTAAATTCCTACAACATTCCCTAACTCTCTCTTTCTAACATTAAATCCCTTGTCCAACCATACAAATTTAGAATCAATTTCCTAAAAAATAGGTGAGGAAAATGCAAAACAATTCAATAGATGACAAAGATGGAAAATACCACCTATATTATTATCCGTCTCCATTGAACTCTCTATACGTTGCATACATTTATCTTCGAAATGATCCATGGTCATAGATCAAAACAACATGGGTAACCATGGATGATGATACTCAGAAATACAAATTGCAAGAATGGAGAGGGAAAGGAAAATAAGCTAAAATAAAAAAACACATAGACAATTATCTTCAAAGTGAAAGTATTAGAGCCATAGTGAAATGAGGATAACAAAAAATGAACCATAACTCCAACAGGGAATATGTTTGAACCCCATACCTGTACATTTTGCAAAACAATCAATCGCTCTTCCATTTATCTCGTAGAGCTATCCAAACCCCACATCGATTTGGTTAAGCTTGGTAACAAGGCACCATTACATAATGGTAAACTTTGCGTCAGGGAAAAAGAGGGATCACCATTCATTTATGCATCCAATGACTTATAGAAGTCTAGGCATGTGACTGGGCACGAGGTAAGGAGTAATTATAGCCAAGCAACAATATCATGGCATGGAAAATCCTCAAAGAGCAGGGTCACTAGAAGACCTATCTCAACATGATTTGATGAGCCAACAATTGATTCAGTAGTTTGTGTGGACTCTCTAGTGCCATGAGGGGTCATAATGACCTCGACGAGTGCGTGCACAAAACCAAGTATGAGTATACTCAAAACAAGTATCTGTTGTAGTGGTCTCGGGGCCTTGAATTGAGTAATTGAACAAAACTAATGAGGACATCATGGTATGGTGGGTGAGAGATATTAGTTTGAACATTGCATAGTGTATGATCCCATGGCTAGAGATACACAAGAGACTGAAATAATAATAAAAGTTTGTCTATCTATCTATCTATCTATATATATATATATATATATATATATATATATAAGAGAGAGAGAGAGAGAGAAGAGAGAGAGAGAGAGGGTGTCACACATTCTATTCTCTAGGAGAATGTATTTCGAAACCTAGGGGCTCAAGAAGTTATGAAAATTATATAATAATGGACCCTTAGCCAACTCGTACACAAGTAGGTCAAGCTGATCTCCTTGGAAATGACAAAAATTAGAACCTTTTTCTCAATTATCTCAATTATGAAATAATTATTATCTTTCACCCATTTTAACATGGGATAACTCCCATGAAATTAGATGTGTTTTAGCTAGCAACTAAGGTAAGTTGAACTTGGATTTCTCACACTATGGTACACAAAGTTTTAACTGTGGCTATTTAAAATCCATAAAATATTTAAAATATTCTTATTAGTATTGACCCATAGTATTATAACAAAACCTATTTATAAGTTAAGAATCTCCATAACAAAAGTAGACTTAATTTTTATAATTCAAAAAAGTGACATATATATGAGTGCATATATGTCAAATATATATATTTTTAATTAATAATAATAAAAAAGAAATTAATATTTAATTAATGTTTAGATTATATTTTAAATTTGATATTTTAATACTTATCCTAAAATAATGCTTATAAATATTTACTAATCATTTAATTTATATAATTAATTTCCTATCAGTAATATAGATAAAATTAAAAAAATAATTAAAAAATCATTATTTACAGCTTCCTATTATATGGAAAAACAGTATAACTATAACAAACATAACTTTAGCTACATCAGAAGGGTGGGATATTTGATGGTAGGCTTAAAAGCAATCTTTGTATTCCCACTTGAAAAATGTGTTGGTCGTAATAGATGGGTGGGGCTGGGAAATTCTTATTATCTTTTTAACATATTAAAAGAAAGCAAATAACAACATAATTAATGTTTAATTTTATTTTATTGACTAAAGGTGATTCTTTTAATATTGAATAAACGTTTAATTAATGAAAAGGTAACTTATTTGAATATATGTTTAATATTAAAAAGGTTTAATTATTGAAAAGGTAACTTATTTGAATATATGTTTAGTATTAAAAAGGTAAGTTATTTGATGGCATGTACTTAGAATTAATCTCTGCATTTTTAACAACTTCGAGTTACACCAGAAGGGGGAATTATTTGGGGGATCAGTCTTTGATGGCTTAGGCTTATTATCAAGCTGAGAAACGAACCTTATATCATCATCTAATAAATGAACTCAGGTATTATTTGATAGCCCACGATATTTGATAGCCCAGGATATTTGATAGCCCAGGTTTAAAACAACCTCTACATTCTATGTTTAGAAATAACCTTTACATTATTATCTAATAAATAAAGAATAAGGTGAAAAATAAAAAAATAGATATACTTAGTTATATTTTTAAGTATTAAAACTAATTTTCCTATCAAACAAATGTTTAAATTAATCATTAAATTAAAAATTAAGTGTGCTGAAAATAATCTTTTATAAAACAAATTTAAAATAAAATTTTATTAATTATAATTTTATATTCTAATTAAATAAATTTATTAATATTTTAATAAAATATATATAAATAAATATACTCAAAGTGATTAAAATCTGGAAAGTGATAACTGAGATGTGTATATCAACTACTTACGTGAGAGTTCAAATACATCAATTATCTGTACTAATATATAAATTGGATTTTGGTTGGGAAAAATGTTATTTTACTTACCCAAATTTAATTCCTATTTGTAATATTTTTGGCACTAATATATAAATTGGATTTTGGTGGGGAAAATGTTATTTTACTTACCCAAATTTAATTCGTATTTGTAATATGTTTGGCGATGGATTTGAGAGGGTTTGGACTATATATTTTAGATATTATAAAAAAATAAAAAATCATATTTATATAAATATAAAGATATTTTAAAAATTACTAAATTGTAAAAAAAATATTATTTTTTTCCTTTATCTGTATTGGATTTTCAATTTTATTATTAAAAAACATATTAAATTTTTTCAAATTTATATAAATAAATTATATATATTAACTGGCATTTTCATTGGAAGTGCATTACATATTATTATTAAGAAAAAATCAAACAAACCAAAGCGATTTAAAAATTTTACAAGAATTAATATTCATTGAAGAACATAATTGAACAGAGAAATTCATTTTACAACCAATATAATGTGTAATCCTGCGTATCCTTCATCAAAATGAAGAAATTAAGTCTCTCTAAGCTCATATTAAATCCCTATTTAAATAAATCTTTTATAATTTAAATATATTACAAATCTAGTTAAAACATCTCATTTCAATGTTCAAAATTAAACAAATTATTAATAATAAATAATTATTAGTAGCTTTTTGTTAATAGTTTTTTATCCCAAGGACCTTTTGCCCATATGCAAATAACTGACATATATATATCTTTGAAGGATGCCTTTCATAGATCTCTAAGTTGGTTCTTAACCGATATTACATGGTAGCAACTCAGTTGCTGAAATTGTCACACCTCACTACCCACTACGTCGGCTAAATAGTAATACCTCTTTATTATCTGCTTCACGGGGAAGAAAATGCTAAAATACCATTGGTAATTTAAAATACATTTCAATATAGTTTTTAAATGTTTGCTTCACAATGCAGTTAGGGTTCGTTTTGTGGAATAGCAGAACAGAACGGACACAGGAGAGTTTATTATATTCTTTGGGAAAAAGGAATTGAAGAATAGGATAATACATATTAGCAAGAGACTGATGGCCGACGTTTAATACAGGAAATCGGAACAGGTTCCTGCATGTGCAAAGTACGGCGTTTGTTCGTTCATTGGCGTTTCCTGACATACGCAGAGAAGGCGAGGCGTTGTGTATGCCACTCAAATTGTTAATAAATTGCTTCTGGCGTTTGCTTCACGCCCACATGCCTGTTGGGTTAACAAAATTAGTAAGACTATTGGCAGACTTTGAATCGCAGCTTGGGGGTAGTCCGAGCAACTTCTCCGCTGAGCCTGCCACCCGCATCTGCGTTTAGTTTTGAAGTTGATGAAGTGATCACCCTAAATGTTAGAATATTTAATACAAATTCACATGATACTAAATAAAATAATATTAATAATAAAAAAATAGCAAGTTTATGTGATTTATATTTTGATTTTTTTTAAATATTTTTGGAAGAAATAACATTGGTAGAACAAAGCCAAAGCTTTTCCAATGAACCAGTGTGGTTCGTCATTAAAACAAGGTAGAATGAAATTAACAAGTTTCCAACCAACTAGAGTAGTTCATCAAGACAAGATGAATGATCAGATCATAGCTTCCAGTTAAATCAGTAGTGAGGACCATGTAGCTAGGGGAAACAACTAAAAAAAAGCGGGGAAAGAGCTATTTTTTAAAAAATGACTTTTTTTAGTTGTTTCTCTATAGTAGTTACATGTTCCTAACTCCTTATTTAACTTGAAGCTAATAATCAGATTGTTCATCTTATTCAGATGATGAACCACACTCATTGATTAAAGTTGGCCTCATTCTATCAATATGAATTCTTCCAAAAACATCTTCAAATAAAAAGATAATGATTAATCTTTTTAACAGCAGTACATTTTTTTAATGACATGTGATGTGTCTTCAATGTCAAATATAATTTGAATATATTCATAGCGTAGGTATGTGTCTTCAATGTTGAATATAGTGTGAATATATTCACGGGGTAGATTATTTAATGACAGTGTTTGATGTGCTTGTTCAAGGTTGAAGATCTTGAGAATATCTTAGTTGTTTTTTTGAAATAAACTCATACAACAATTAGCTGCAACTATTTGTAAATTCTAATTTATGAATTTAAAAAATTTATACAACAACACTTAAAACTGATACAATCTATTTATGATCAAAATATTTACAATATAATATTGATCTCATTATCATTGACCATTTACTCCTACTCCACACCTTTCCCACACTCACACACAAATTTGAGTGAGCATCAAAATGGTTGCTTGGAATATGCATCAAATCAACAACCACCCTGCATGTATATTCATTTGGGATATTCCACCAAAACCAAAATAATATCATTTCTTGAAAAAATAAATATTAAAGCTTTCAATGAATCAAGAGACATTCATAATGGAAAGAATTAGCTTTCTCCTCCTCTACACTCCTACTTCCAATCCTTCTCTAGTTCCTCACATATTTAATTTATAAAAAGTATTTTAAATCTAAAAGTAATTTATAAAAAATATTTTAAATCTGAAATAGGATCAAGATCCATAATAAGTGGACAAGACTCATTATTTTAGTAACTAATTTGGAAAAATCAAAACTAAAACTACTTTAATTTTCTATTTTTTTTTCTCTACCCTAATCCATAATATTCCATGATAATGTTTCTAGAGTCCAACTAATTATTACAAAATTAAAATGAATCCAACTTCCTCAAAAATATAATACTATCTAATAAAGTTTATAAAAGTTTGTTGATGGTTCTGCATTAGACTCCCTAGAACAAAATATTCCTAAAATCTTATCCAGCAGATCTTTAACCCTTTGTTGTAACTTGTCTTTGGCTGAAATTTTTCATGATGATTTAAATTTCCTCGAGCATCCCAAGGTTCTCCATTAAACAAATGAATCTATTTTGGTATGCTCTTGGAAACTTAGCTCTCTCAATTCTTGGCTAATTCCTTCACGAACTTCTTTGGAATGACCTAAACTTGTACAATTGAAAGCACCTTTCATGCTCATGAAACAAACATGTCAAAATTAATTTGAAAATTTTCCTTTATGGTTCCCAAGGTACTTACTTTGTTGACCACTTCCATTGCTTGTCCAAAATATTTTTCATTATGGTTGTCTTCATGTGGAATTTGGATATTTTCACACATTAACTTCTCACTGGTTTCAAAAGAAGCATTCTCCTTGACATTCATTTGTTGTTCATTTATTAAAATTTCTTCATTCATAACCTTTTTTTGTCATGGATACTCTTTGTTGATCTCTAATTTCTACCATAAACATTTCATTGATTATCATATTCTCATATTCATATTATCATATTCTAATATTTCACTCGATGAGGCTTTGAAGTTTTCTGAAAGTGCCCTAATCTTCCGATTCAATGGTTTTTCACTGTGGTTGACAGCTCTCCAGAGTTGGATCTTGGAGGTATGGAAGCCTTTCATTTCCGATGAAATTAATATCTACCCCTATGCCAGGGGTTTCTTTATAGTAGATTTTGAAAACCCCGAAAGCAGACAATGTATTCTAGATTCTAGCCCTTAGTTTTGGGAAAAACCAATCCTATTCATGAAGCGATAGAACCCATCATTCGATCCATCAACAATAGTCATAACCTCAACATTAGTTTGGGTGAGATTGTCAAACCTACACTTGCATCTTTGGAATTTCTCCTCGCTAAAAGCCATTGGAAATTCAATTGGGAAATTTTACTGCAGGTGCCCAGAAATAGAGGAGTATACCAGAACCACCTATGCACGCATCTCTATGGAAATGGGCTTCAACGCCAGATTTCCACCTGAAATAAACCTAACAAGTAAAGACTATGTGTGGAACTAGAAACTTGATTATGAAAGTGTCCTCTTTAGATGTCTATCCTGCTTCGAGATAGACCATTTAGCCAAAAACTGGCCAAAAGCCTCCCAAAAAAATTTTGCTAGAAAAAATCACCACAGATCTACATGGTGGGAAGGAGGACAAAAATAACACTACACTGTCATCAAAGAAGAATACTCTCAAGAAAACTCTAAATCACAAGAAATTGGGTAAGAAAGAAACAAATCTCAAGACAAGCAAGGGGAAAGCCCACCCAACAACAAAAAAGGGAACTCGACAACCCCTCAAGCATCAATAGTTATGAGGATTCGAATATCGCATAAAATAAATTTTCATTTAATAGCAAAGCAGATCTCTTAGACCAAACTTCTTCTCCAACTATCTTCAAAAGGATGAACACAACAGATCGTGAAGCTAAGACACCAATGCTCTAAGAACAAGAAGAGATGAAGGAGATGCAAGATAAAGGAAGTTGGAAGACCGTAGAGAAAAAAAAGAAAGCTACAACAACAATCTCGCCAAGAAAAATGAGGAGCGAGTTATAGGTCCGATAGACCAATTTTGTATCAGTGGATGTTAACCACCACCACCATCATCATCATCATTGGAAACATATTTCTTTTCTAAAGATAAGTGATTTACCTCAATTATTGGTTCACATTACTTGCATTCTGCTTCATCCTTCAGAAAAACTTTATTATCTAGCGTTAACACTTGATCACTGTTTATATCCTTTAATGGGAGAAGTGTATGTAATTTCCCATCTTTCTCAAAATTGTAAGTGTTTTTCTTTCCATTATGTTTTACAACCCTGTCATATTTCCAAAGGCCTTCTTAACAGAATATTGAAGACATCCATTGGCAAGACATTACACACAACTTCGTCTTTATAACTTCGAATTTAAAATTCTACCTTCAATTTCTTAGAAACCAAAACTTGATTACCTTTTTGTAACCAAGAGACTTTATAAGGTGTAGGATGTGATCTCTTGGTGCAAGGTGAAAAACCCACACTTACCCACAGTATGCATCAATATGCATAATCAGAACTATCCCAGATATTTGACTCTGCAATGAAGTCAAATCTTCATTAACCATACATGGTTAAGGCCCTTTTACCATAGTTCCTTTGTTATCGGAACCAATCACCCCACTGAAACCTCCTATCGAGACTTTAAAACAACCCTCATGCCTTTGTTTATGCCTTTATTGAAGTCTTTCTATTTTTCCTTTTTATCGGGATGCTAAACCCCTTCATAACCTTTAAACCATCCATCGCCCACTTATACATAAGCTTCCCTCTCTAAACAAAGTTAATATATGTTTAACACATAAAATACTATCAACATTCCTTTTCCCTTATAACCCTTTTACAAAGGGATTATATGCACAGCCATACCTTTTCCTACTTTGGTATGATCTCTGCACACTCCCCGAGGCTAACCCTATCATAATCATCCATCGCCTCTTTCCTTGGTCATGCATACATATATGCCTTCCTCTTTTCGATATGCATTTTCCCTTCAAAACCAGAAAATACACTATCGGCGCTTAATTCTTCACTATCATGTTTACAAAGGAAAACACTACCGAAGATATATATTGGACTTCAAGTTCATTGAACCCGCGTATATAAATGTGTAAGGTCCACTTCCTTTGCTCCACAGTGCAACACTGTATTAAGACTTGACTTGTAATCAATCGAAATCTCCAATCGCCGATTAGCTCTTAATCACTATCGGCGTATCAGCCCTTAACTATTCCAATGTTTCTTAGGCCTTTGGCTTTTGCGATATGCAATGAGCGACCAGATCTGGACCTTCAATCTGACATCAGATCTGATGGTTGTCGCTCAATTGCAATATCGCAATCGCTCTATTCAAAGACCCATTCCAGTCCTCATCCCAATAGTTTCCACCGATGCGATAAGATCTTGACCATTGACCTTACGAGATCTAATAGTTGTTGTGTGTTGGTACTTCACTTATCCATTCTTCTAATTAACTTAATTTTTATGCCATTTTCAGTGATTGCGGTAGTTTCCAGTTTCTTCAAGGGTTATTCATCCTTCACTGTTTTCGTTGTGCCACTCTGATCTGAGCTTAACTCTGCATGCTCTTTGATCATTGTCCCCTTAGATCCTTGAGATGGACTCAATGTTCCATTTCGATTTCTCTGAATCATTCCTCTCTTGTGTAGTTCTTCAGAACTCCGGCTTCCACTGTTCAATTTCTCTAAGCTTAACTCTTAGGCGTATCCTCACTTAGCCATTTCTCTAGAGCTTCCTTTGTCTCTTCACTTGGATTCGAAATCCATTGTGACTCCTCTGAATCACTTCATCCCTCTGCATCCTTAATAATTCTGCCTACAACCTGTTGCAGAGATTTTGAATTCATAGTAAATCATTCATGAAATACTCCCCAATACACTAACACAGTCAAGAACAAACTCTGCATATATTAATGTAAAAGAAAAGATTACATTCGAGACTCCTCGGTCTCACACAGGCCTATTTTTCCATATCAGTGGCCTCCCCCCTCTGACTCTGCCCATAGGCTTACATATATCTAGCATTGGTTCTATTGAACTAATTCTAGGGTAAATCCTAAACTGACTCCTAAATCATCTGTACTGACTCCTAAATATTTTGTCCACTATGTTCACTTCAATTAATTCCTAAAAAAGCTCTCCCTCAGCCTCAAATCATGAAATTGTTTAGGAGTTATAGTTGTCTTTGGACTCCTTTGTCGTTACTTCCCACTCATGTTCTCATTTATTCAAGAGAACTTATAATTTCCTCTCACATATCTAATTAAATCACTTAAAGGCCTAGATATTACATTAACTTGAGGCTTAGGAAAACTATTTCCTAAAAATACATGACCCCCCTATGTCTATTTAATTACAATGACTTTCCTTGGGCTGAATGCTCCTGCATTAGACTCCCAAAGTAGAAAATATTCATGATCTCCTAATCATGTTTCTTCTGGTCTTGTTCTTCCTATATCCCACACTTTGTTTTGTAACTGTCCACATGCTTTGTTCCCTTCTTGTCGCTGCACTTTTGCTGTCGTTTGCTCCATTTTCTTCTTCTTATCAATAAGATTCAAACTCTCATTGATCTTGCATCCTTCTACTACCATTTTCCTCCATTTTAACTGCTTCATCATCAATTGTTACATTTCTTCAATTTTTGTCTCTAGTACACCTTTGGACTGGTTCATATTCTGCTTCTTACATCTACCTCCTTCCTTTTGTTTTAGGTTGTTGCTGTCCACTAGTTCTTCAGTCTACTACTCGTTTTCTTTACTTACTTCATCTTTTTCCTTGGTTGCTTTGCTCACTTCTACTTTGTTTTCTTTTATGTTGTCTCTTATACTAAATTTTTCTTTGTTTGCTTCAACTTTTGGTTTGCTTGCTACCTCCCTATCATCATTACCCTCTTGCATTGAATCATGATTGTTCAACACTCTCTCTAGAAATTTAACATCTTTGTTCAATTGATTGGATTCTTGTATAGAATCTCCTTCTCTCATCTTTAAGTGGCTTAGTTGTTCCAAATCTTCTCCAGCATTTGCAACAAAACCTGCACTCACAAAACACTTGTTAAAATTAAAAACGCAAGGCTGTTGTGCCTCGTTTTCCTTTGGAAACAATTTAGTTTGTTGCACTATTTCGTCCTCCTCTATTAGCACATTAATACGCTAATTTGAACTCTCAAACAAATTTATGAGACTGTCCATTAGTCTCCCTTCCATACCATCTCTTTCAATGATATCTCTCTGCTTTTGTCCACTGTAGTGAACTCCTTCTTTCTGTGCAATGTCAATCTGTTGAATTCTCATTATCACCTCCTTTCTCTTATGACTGTCATTCACGACAATTCTTTTTTCTTCCTTCTTCAGTGATCTCTCTTGAACATCTATCCTCTGTCTTTCCAACTCCCTTCTTTGAAAATTTAATTTTCTATATAACTTAACAACTTTAATTGGAGTAGATTTTGGAAATTTCACACAGTTCTCCATACCTTCCTTTGTTATGGATAGATCATCAAATGTCCTTTCTCCCTTTCTTAAGTATTTCTCATAGACTTCTTCTTCCTTAACATCTTTTAGTAGGTGTTCTTCTTCTTCACTCACTGTCTCAATAGCTTTCATGGTTATTTCCATTGTGCCTATCATCATGGTGAATTTCTGATCCTTTACTATGTTTTCAACTAACATAGTTTCTACTTCTTTAGTACATTTTGCCTTGTTGTCCCTCTGTAACTCTTCTCCCATGGTTATCCTTGTCCCATCATCTTCATTAACATTCTCTTGTATTTGTTTTTCATCAATTACATTCATCAAACTCATTTGATTACCTTTCTGAGAGAGTATCCCTTCATTCTTCATCAGAATAAGATCCTCATTCCTCATCTCCATGATAGCTTCTATAGACTCATCCATAGACCTTTTCTTCTGTTTGTAGTCAAATTTCTCCTCTTTTGAAAAGTTTTCTTTGTCACCTTTTGCTTCTAGATCTTCATCTCCTCTAAAGATATCTTCAAATGGTTACTTTTCTCCTGCAATATCTACCATCTTACACAAACTATCAATTTTAAAATATAAGACCCTATGGTCCCACTTGATGATTCAGCCATCATATCTCCTTGTTGTTCTAAATCATTCATATGATTCAGAAATTATTTGATAGTCTCCTCTTCAATCTCTTCAAGCCCTTCACTTGGTTGATTGATATCCTCCAACTACATATGAGATCTATCTATCTCATCATTTTTCAGAACAAAATTTAGATGTTGTTGGTCTTCTTCCTTCTTCATGACAATATCAGCCATTTTTCCTTCTTTACATGTTTCACCTGCATACATACACAAATTTTCAGTTTTAAACCCATGTGACCCTTTGGCCTCAATTGAAGTTTCAACCTTCAAGTATTCATCTTCAGTATCTCCTAGAATTTCTCTCCGTTCTGGTTCACAAATGTACTCTTCCATTTCCAACTCAGCTTCTTTGAGTTTTCCCATCAGCCACTTCACTTGTATTTGTTGTAGCCTTCTTTGTATTTTTTTCCATTTTACCGGCTTCTTTCTCAAGACCCAACCTAGTCTCATGCTTTCCTCAAGCATTCTCCTTAATGCATTGAGTTGTTCTTTTAACTCTGCAATCTATTTGTCGATTTCCTCTTGAATTATCCTCTTGCCATTTTCCTTGGCATCCTTCTTCTCATATCCTCTGTTGTGGCTTCTCTTTAAACCTCTGCTATGACTATCAATAGTCATCTTCTTCTCTTCTTTCTTCATGAGCTTCTCTCACTCATCTGCAACACGCCTTTGCTACAACTAGTCTTCCTATCTTCAATCTTACCTCACTAAGCTCTCCTCACTCAGTCTTTTGGTAAGCACAGGTCCTCTATCTGGAACCTCCTCTTCAGCAACACCTTTGCTCCTTCTAGGCTTCTGCAATCTCTCACTCTCTCTTGAGAACACTTCAGTTGTCCTCTCTGTCCAATTTCTTGTTGGATTCTTCAGGTTCACTGCCACTTCTCTTTTAGAGTATTCTCCTTATTCTGCCTTTAAGAACACATCTGGTTCTCCTCGCTTTTCTTGCTTCCATGTGTGCATTAGTATAAAAACACACATTCTCAATTTAAAACAAAATATATTACATCACCTTCAAGATCTCAACATGATCTTTTTTCACCATTCCACCTGTGCATTGAATGGATTTCCCTCTGTCTTGTCTCTAAGTCCTCTTTCCTTCAGAACTTGCATTAAACAATCTTGCTTTCTCTTTCCTTCAAGGAATCCTCTATTCCTGTCTACTCCAAGCCTGTGCTGGAATTTCTACAGTCTTCCAAAATTTCAAAAGTTCTCCTTACAATCTTCTACTGTAGTCTCTATGATTCATCCATTTAACTTATGCACATTACCTTTTTTTGTGTGCAACCTCCTTTTCATAAGAAATCTTCCCTCGCTTTGATTTCAATTTCGCTCTGATACCACTAATGGTGCAGGGTAAAAAACCCACATATACCCACAGTATGCATCAATATGCATAAAAACAATTGTCCCAGGTATTTGACTCTGTAATGGAGTCAAATCTTCATTAACCATACATGGTTAAGGCCCTTTTACCATAGTTCCTTTGTTATTGGAACTAATCACCCCACCAAAACCTCCTATTGGGACTTTAAAACAGCCCTCAAGCCTTTGTTTATGGCTTATTGAAGTCTTTCTATTTGTCCTTCTTATCGCGCGCTAAACACCTTTGTGACCTTTAAACCATCCATCGGCTACTTATACATAAGCTTCCCTCTCTAAACACGGTTAATATATGTTTAAAACATAAAAACATTATCAACGTTCCTTTTCCCTTATAACCCTTTTAGAAAGGGATTATATTCACAACCATATCTTTTTGCGCTTTGGTACGATCTCTACACACTCCCTCAGGCTAACCCTATTGCAATTGGCCATCACCTCTTTCCTTGGTCATGCATACATATATGCCTTCCTCTTTCCGATATGTGTTTTCCCTTCAAAACCAGGAAATACACTATCAGTGCTTAATTCTTCACAATCCTATTTACAAAGGAAAACACCGCCGAACATATATATCGGACTTCAAATTCATTTAACCCGCATTTATAAATGCGGCGGGTCCACTTCCTTTAGTCGCTCCACAGTGTGACACTGTATTAAGACCTCAATTCCAATCAATTGA
Organism: Pinus taeda; assembly: GCA_000404065.3. NCBI lineage: Eukaryota > Viridiplantae > Streptophyta > Pinopsida > Pinales > Pinaceae > Pinus > Pinus taeda. Next base: position 59,868 of record APFE031506479.1, on the reverse strand, counting down.
CATTTCCGATCACCGATTAGCACTTAATCGCTATCGTCATATCGGCCCTTAACTATTCCACTGTCGCTTAGGCCTTTGGCTTCTCTGATATGCGATGAGCGATTAGATCTAGAAAGTCGATCTGACGTCAAATCCAACAGCTGTTGCTCAATCGCAATATCCTAATCGCTCTATTCAAAGGCCCATTCCAATCCTCATCACAATGGTTTCCACCGATGCGATAAGATCTAGACTATTGATCTTACGAGATCCAATGGCTGTTGTGCGCCAGTACTTCACTTATCTGTTCTTCTGTTTCACTTAATTTTTACACCATTTTCAGTGATTACGATAATTTCTAGTTTCTTCAAGGGTTCTTCATCCTTCACTGTTTCAACTGCACCACTCTCATCTGAGCTTAACTCCGCATGGTCTTTGATCAATGTCCTCTTAGATCCTTTAGATGGACTCAATGTTCCATTTCTATTTCTCTGAATCATTCCTCTCTTGCGTAGTTCTTCATAACTCCATCTTCTACTGTTCAATTTCTCTAAGCTTAACTCTTAAGCATATCCTCACTTCGCCATTCCTCCAGAGCTTCCTCTGTCTCTTCACTTGTATTCAAAATCCATTGTGATTCCTCTGAATCACTCCGTCCCTCTATGTCCTTCAGAATTCTACCTACAACCTATTGCAAGCCTACAAATTCACAGTAAATAATTCATGAAATACTCCCCAATGCACTGACACTGTCATGAAAAAAATCTGCATATATTAATGTAAAAGAAAATATTACATTCAAGACTCCTCGATATCGCACAGGCCTATTTTTCCATGTCAGTAGTGTTCCCCTTGACTCTGCCCATAGGCTTACATATATCTAGCATTGGTTCTATTAAACTAATTTTGAGGTAAATCCTAAATTGACTCCTAAATCTTCTGTCCATTATGTTCACTTCAATTAATTCCTAAAAAATCTCTCTCTCATCCTTCAATCATGCAACTGTTTAAGAGTTATAGTTGACTTTGGACTCTTTTGGCATTACTGCCCACTCATGTTCTCATTTATTCAAGAGCACTTACAATTTCCTCTCACATATCTAATTAAATCACTTAAAGGCCTGGATATTACATTAACTTGAGACTTAGGAAAACTATTTCCTAAAAATACATGACCCCCCTATGTCTATTTAATTACAATGATAAACCTTGGGTTGAATGCTCCGGCATCATGTCTTCTTTAAATTTACTTTTCTACCATTTCAATAGAGGCTAGATTATCTGTGCTACCACTATCAATCACAAGTTTGCGTCACTTACCTTTGGACTTACACCTTGATCTTAAGAAACTCCTCCGTTGTGCTGGTTCTTTAGTCTTTTTTATGCTTGCATCAATAACCTTTTTAATAGCAAAGATTCACCTTCCTCAGGAGAATCTACAACTGCAACTAGATCTCCATCCTCCCCCTTTCCCTTTGTCACATGACAACCTTGTTGGTTTGTTGATCTATGTCTAGGACATTCCCAAGACATGTGTCCTAATTTACCACAATTGAAACATCTGGATTGGTACTCTCTTCCTCGACTTCTACCTCTCGAAAATGATATTCTTCCTCTGAAATCACTTTCTCTTGGTGTTTGACTACTAGAACTTCCTTCTTCTACCTTTGGAGATTGAAATCCTTATCTGTTGGTTTTTCTTTTATACTTTACAGGAATTCTTCCCTTACTCCTCATTTTTTTGCTTTTGGGAAATATTCTCTTTTGTTATAAACGCTGCCTGATATGCATCTTCCACAATTTTCAAAAGAAACAAGTTAATTTCATATTGAATTTCAAACCTTAAACCAGTAATGCACCTTGCAACTTTTTCATCATTCTCTTCTATACCTTCAACGCTGATCTTTAATTTGTATAATTTCTCAATGTATTCTTTAACAATCATATATACAATAATCTCTAGGTGAACATTTACCTTTAATTTTTTCCACCAGATTGTCCCACTCTCTAATTTTGGCTTTCCCTTTCCTCCTTCATTCATATTGTACCTCATCCCACCATAGGGTTGCATGTCCTTTAATTCTATTCATTGAATACTTGACTTGATTATCCTTGTTAACATTCTGATAATAAAAAATGATTCAAGTTGTAGCTTCCTGCAAATTCTAATCCAAAAATTTAAAAACCCACACAACAATTACACTCAAAACTCAGATATAATTCATTTAAGATCAAAATATTTACAATACAATATTGGCCTCATTATCATTGGCCATTTACACATACTCCACACCTCTCCCACACTCACACACAAATTTTATAGAGCATCAAAATGGTTTTTGGAATATGTATCAAATCAACAAGTACGTTGCATGTACATTTACTTACAATACTCCAACAAAGCACAATTAATATCATATCTTAAAAAAAACATATTACAACAAGATAGCTTTTTCCTTCAATGAATCAAGAAAGGATTAATAATGGAAAGAATTAGTTTTCCCCTCCTCTTACACTAATAACTCCAATCCTTCTCTAGTTCTCCACACACTTACTAGTTTATAGAAATTATTCTAAATCTATAATAGGATCAAGATGCATAATAAGTAGATAAGACCCGTTATTTTAACAACTAATTTGGAAAAATCAAAACTAAGACTATTTTTTGTTTTCTCTATCCTAATCCATAATATTAGATGATACTGTTTCTAGAGTCCAACTAATTATTACAGTATTAAAATCATTACGTAAGGAATCCAACTTCCTAAAAAAGAATCTAATAGATTTTATAAAAGTTTACCCATACGCATACATCATCATGGCAGTTTCCAAATATGAAATTCACATCATGGCAGTTTCCAAATATGAAACTCACATTTTTGTTATGAATAGAGTAGAAAAAAGAAAAAGTGATACGTTATAATAATGAGTTACAATTCTGGTTATTTTTTTTTGTGATTTTGTGAAGGGTTTTGATTCCTTAATAATAGGGATAGGGATATGCATATTAAAAATATAAAAAAATATTTGAATATAAAATTTTTCATGCACATGTGTCTACATAGAAACACATGTCTACATGGAAAACACTAATCATTCGACAATGTCCATATAGGCTTACAAGAGAAATAACATGATTTAATGTCTATAAAGGCTTACTAGAGCAATAACATGATGACCCGTTGCTCTAAGTCTCAAGTGTCCATATAGGCTTACAAGAGAAATAACATGATGACCCGTTGGTCTAAGTCTCAAGTACACTTGAGATCAACTCAAGTTTTTTTTTTTTTTTTTACTTTATTTAAATCTCCATGCCAATGCAACTTGTCCCAACCCTATGCTGTATTAGTTTTGTTTTTCCTTTTCCTTCGAACTTTTATATTTTATACATTTTTTTTCTTTTGTTCCTTTATTTTTACTTTGGTCTTCTTTTTAATTTTTTTTTGTTTCTTCATATCTTTTTTTTTTTTTTGATTTTGCACTTATTTGTAGTCCATATACTATAATTGAACAAGTTTATCAACATCTATAATATCAACATTTTGTTTTTTCATCTTATTTTCATTACCATAACTTCGACAAATCCAATGATTTCCTTCAATTTCTCAGTTTATTTTTCTATTATAGTTATGGATGATTTCTCATATATGCTTTCATATTCATCATAGTTTCCCTTTACAAGCTACTTCTCAAGCAATGCTAATTCAACATAATAACTAAATTCAACTATTATTTTCATATTCTCTTTATTTTTTTATACTATTACAAAGACAGTTTCATTTTGATTTTCAACGTTTCATCATCCATATGTGCATCTACACAATGGGTTTCACCTTGTTCTCCATGTCTATGCACCACATTTCATATAGAGTTATCTTTTTTTTTCAATTTTCAACAAATTTCTCTAACCTAAAATGTAATAACTAATTTGTAAAATAATTACAAGTGTGAATTATATTGGATTAGATTTTAAATCTTTGCACAATTGAAAGGCCAAATTCATGGGATGAACACCAACAAAAAATTAATAGATACCGAAAAATAAAGTTGACAATGGAGTTCACACATCTTTGACTACCTCTTAGGGTCCACTTTCAATGAACAACCAATTCATTATAATATGCAAAAATGTTTATTAGATCAACTTGGCCTCCAACTTGTAGAAAAGCTTGTCTTAAAATCTACTACAAAGGTTGTCACACTCCAACCGACGACCCCACACTCTTGGTTGCCAATAATTGGTCCCATAACCTATATTCTTCAATTTACATAGAGAAAATAACACCATAAAAGAATCTTGTGTTGAGAACCTTTTAAAAAATCACACATTGGTGCACTGGTAAAATGCTTCCATATATATCTACTAGGTCGTAGAGTCGAATCCATGACCTATTGGTGATATTTTGTATATGCATAGATTTACATTTCAAATGTAATATTCCTTTCCCAACATACAAGGAAATTGGGCAGTGCATTGCTTAGTCTGTTGGAATAATGGCATAGATATTATGGGGTTGAATATGCAGGCTATCCATATTTAAACAATGTATAATACATAAAGCCTAAATATAACCTCGTTGGCTCACCATACAATGTTAATCCATATAATACATAAATCTTAAATGTAACCTTGCTAGCTCATCATACAACATTAAGCCATAGAATACATAAATCCTAAATATAACTTCATTGGCTCACCATACAATGTTAAGTCATTAGTGCATTGCTTAAGTTATTGGATGTGGCATGGAGGTTTTGGGGTTGATCCCATCGATGTAAATTTTAAATGACATATAACTTGTAGTGTTTACATAAATTTTGTTTTGGTTCATTACAACAATCATTTTTTTGCTGTAATGGTAAAAATGTTTGTTCACTTTGATGAGGTTGAGTGTTCAAATATGTTTGAATTTTTTTTCAACCATATGATTTGACTCTTGTATCTAATTTGAGGTTACCACGTGGTAGATTTTAATTTCTCCACCTCACTTCTATCTAGTTTACACATCATCTTTCATGTCATCACTACAAAATCATTATTTCATATTAGCATTTGTAAAATCCAATCAACATGCCACACAACATCCATACGATCTAGTCAACAGGTCATTTTGGCATTCATATTGCCATTTGTAAAGTTTGTACTTTTACTTGTCATGGTACATACTACCACATCATCTTTTGCAACAATTTTCATATGGCCATGTGTTAGCACTTGGTGATTTCATGTGTCAAGCCTACATATTTTTTTACTATTTGACCAAAACTTTAGCAGGTCATAATTTTCTCATATGATATATATTTGAACTCATTCAAGCATTGTTGGAAATCTCTCAACGAGCTCTACATTATGAATACCTTTTCATGAGAATTTGAGGCCAGTATTTTTGTCAGTTGTAAAGGTCTACCTATATCATTCTCTGTAGCTTTCAATAAAACTTTATTACCATTGTCTTGTTTATCTTTTCTTCTTTAATAGGTTCTCCCATATCTTCTCCAATTATTTCTACAATATCACAATTTTCAATATCTTCTATTATAATGGCTACTTAATCAATACTCATAATTCTTTGTGACTCAATTTTCGGTAGATTGGTGTTTCTCCCCTCTCAATTTATGTCATTCCAGTATAATCCAAGTCTCTTTCGATCTAGGTATTGTTGCAATTTTGTGAAGAATGTTGTCATCCAAGCTTTGTTGAATGGGAACATTGTTGTTGTATCACCCTTATTGTTTGCAAAGCGTTGATCCTTTTGATCTTGAATCATGGCCTCATAAGGTACCAGATTTGAGAGTTCTTGAAACCCATTCAACACAATATCTCATAATTTTTTTTATTCTAAATAATGAATTTAAATAGTTTTAATTCTTTTTTTTGGCTTACATACTAAAACAATTTTCAAAAAATAAATAATGTAAACACTCTATACAAATCAAATGAGAATATTACTATATTCCAACAACTTGAAATGCAGTAAAATAAATTTTTCAAATGTTTCATGAGTCAAAATAGTTGATCAAAATTTTTGTAATTGGTCCTATAAGGTATAATTTTCCTTTACTATGTTATTATGTGTTGTGTTGTAAATTTTTTTACGCGTAATTGCTTCTTATAAAGAAAATTTTCGAAAAAAAAAAGATTTATATTATGCACTTTGTACGACACGGGAATATTTTTATAAATGTTGCAAGAAAATTTATTTATTTTGAAAATAAGTGTAATTTATCTTGAAATTTCCACCAAAAAGGCACGTGGTAAAATTCATGCATTTTCCAATGGCTGAGATCGCATCTGTAGCAATCAAATGAGTAAATGCCCCACTCCCCTTCCCCTTGCACTCTGATGTTTAATGAGGGGGGTTCTACAATCCATGGTTTCGATAAACCATGGAAAGTGACATGCCACATGCTCGTCTGTTGTGCACACCCCCACTCGCAAACTACCTTCCCAATTAGTTGGTTCCCCCCTAAATTTATCCCTTCAACATCTCGTTTGATATTATTCTACCAAATTTTCTCCTGTTATTTCCTCCACCATTTTCCAATCCCTAAATACGAAATTTCGCATTTAATTGCCACTAACATTCAAACATCTATTAGACACTCCGGTCATTAAATTTATCAAATAATATTTCATGTCCTCTAAAATTCAAGTTTATTCCAAGTCATTTGACCATTTTTCTCATACTTCCATTAGCAAAGAAGTTCTAATGTCACACAGGAAATTATTTCAACATCTTCAATTCTTATCTGGTATTCAAGTTCCCTTACTGTTTGTTAAATTTACAATATGAGTACTCAAAAAGAAAAAGGAAATTCAAAATTTGAAAACCCAATGCTTCCTGCAGTCCCAAATTTAGATGAGTTACCATTAGTAAGCTTACATATTAAGATTCTAGAGACCAAGTGTGAGTTTGATTTATATGAATTACATAATTGGGCTTTTCAAAAGTTTGAATATGACAGTGATGAGTTCAGTATTTGGGAATGTTGGAAATAATACTGAGAGGGGGGGTGAATTAGTATTATCTGGTCAATTATTTTCTTTTTCAAACCCAGAACATATACGCTACTTCAGTTAGAGAAGACCGCGTATATATTCAACTACAGATAAGGAAACCCTCGTATACCATACAAACTTATAATTTAAAATATTCTACAGATGTTGAACATTAATCTGTGCATCAGGATCATATAAATAGTAACAAGGAACATAAAAATAGAGCAGAAGACAATCACACACAAGAACACAAGATATAAGGTGGAAACCCAAGGTGGGTGAAAACCACCTGCTGTAATATGTCTCTATCTTTTCAATTAGAAACTTCTTTTTACAATAATTCTGTACTGGTGTAGTCCTTTACCAGTACGTAGGGTGCTACTTGTAGAGAGCTACAACCCTCTCTCATTTTCCAGCTTCTCCTGGAAGGGAGCTACAACCCCCTTAGTTCTTGTACTAGTTGATATACTAGTACGTAGGCTGCTACCTGCAGAAGACTACAACCTTCTCTTCCTTCGACGGACCATCTTTCATAAATCTTTAGACTGGATCCACAAATAACATCAATCAAACATCAAGAATTTATGCATCAACCAATCACCTTTTCATGAATCAAAACTGAATCAAAATAAACACTTCTCTGACGACTGTACCCAGATCATAATAACAGTAATCACACCCCACTTCTGAACCCAGAACATTGTAGAAATAAACAAAAGCAGCTAGAACATAAATCAAGAAATGTATGCTACTTCACTATTCAGAAACCTGCATGCATATGCTTCTATATACACGACTTTCCGTTACAAGAACAACATGTATACGCGCCTTCGCTTCACTGAACTTGCGTACAGATCTATAAATTCATTCTTTCAAACATTCAGATATTAGTTAACCCAGATGATCATATTTATAGATCAAGCATGCGCCACATATCCCAGATCAAAATCATATAGAGATACCACTATTCCAGCCTTAATATTTTGACCCATCAATAGAACTTATCTTTCTCCTTGTGCTCAGGTTCCCTCTTCATTCAGATCCAGATCTGCACCATAACCCAATCATAGTATTCCAGATCTAGCACTTTATCAGATATTCAACAATTTAGAAGATGCCTTGCCAAATGATCTCCTTCCTCGTTTATAGCCTTAGGCCTTTCACAATACCACAGACTAAAAACCATAACAATTCAATACCATGGACCCAATACTTAGGATCAACACTTATGACGAGATACCATGGCCCAAAACCATAAGTTCAAATACCAAGGACTAAATACCATGAACCAACCATAAAATTTCCCATGTACGTGCACTTTTCCCTACATGAAAGTGAGTGAACTTTTCTCTGCATGAAAGTGCGTGAACTTTTCTTTGCATGAAAGGAACTTTTCTCTGCATGAAAGTGCATGAAATTTTCTCTGCATGAAAGTGTGTGAAATTTTCTCTGCATGAAAGTGCGTGAACTTTTCGGTTCGCACCTTTTGATTTGAGCACCTGCGGAAACAGAAAAAAACTTTGCTGCACAATAATTTATGATTTGAGATGAGTGGGTTGCCATCAAGTACAACATATGTATCATAATGCCAACAATCTCCCCCTTTGGACTTGATGGCAAGAACAACCAATCACTCTCCCCCTTTGACATCAAGGGAAAAGGGGTGGAATACCATACTCCCCTTGAGTACCTGTTGAAACCTCTGAATGAGCTCCCCCTTTGTATATGCTCTATGCTGAAATGTTGTCTGCAAAAATATGTTCTACAAGAAAGAACATGACTCCCTACATTATAAGTAACCTTCCTATCATCAAGAATCATACATACATCCATCTCCCATCCAAGTGGGAATACACAAGATAGAAAAAACTCATTCATCCCAGGCATAGTGGGGAAACCAAAATAGGTCGTTAAATGACCTTGATATGAAAAGAAGTACATGACATAGAGACAAGAACAACTATGAGCAGAATCAACCTTCAGACCAACACACATTGATCTACTCCACCAGAAAACTCTTGAGAAATAAAACCAAGGACTTCTAAGATAATGCCAACAATGTATCATTAGAAGAATATATGCTCCCCTTGAACCTGTGCCGGATGATCTCTGATAGACCCATTCGACCCACATAAATCGAAAAATGTACGTAGATCAACCTAAGTACAACAGACAAGATTCAACAGCAGGATGATGCATCAACAACCCCCAACTTCTGTCTGAGGTATTCAAATGTCTCCCTTGGCAATGGTTTGGTGAAAATATGAGCAACTTGTTCCTTGGAGGGAAAATATTCCAATTTGACCTTTTGTTCTAGCACTTGTTCCCAGAGAAAATGATACTTGATCGGTATGTGCTTGGTCTTTGAATGCATGACTGGGTTCTTTGAAATGCTAATTGCATTTGTATTATCACATAAGATGGAGATAGGTGGTGTACAAGTGATTTGAAAATCCTGCAAGGTTTGCATCATCCAAAGGAGTTGAGTGCAACAGGATGCAACAACCACATATTATGCTTCAGCTGTAGATAATGCAATGGAACTCTATTTCTTGTTGAACGAAGATACTAATCTTGAGCCCATAAAGAATGCACCACCACTAGTGCTTTTTCTGTCATCCACGCTTCCAGCCCAATCTGCATCTGTATAAGTATGAAGAGTGAGATCGACATCTCTAGGATACCATAGGCCATAGTTTTGAGTTCCTTGAAGATACTTGAAAATTCTCTTTACTACTTGAAGATGAGTTTCCTTAGGATTTTCCTGAAATCTTCCAACCATTCCTACTGCATGCATGATGTTTGGTCGGGTACCTATTAAATAGAGCAGACTTCCAGTCATGGACCTATAGGTTGGTTGATGCACTGTTGTTAATTCATCATTTTCACTGAGGCTGCATCCTGTGACAATAGGAGTGCATACTGGTTTTGAATCTTCCATGCCATACTTCTTCAAGATTTGCTTGAGATACTTAGTTTGAGATAAAAAGATACCACCTTTATTTTGTTAGATTTGTAAACCAAGAAAATATGTCAGTTCTCCAAGCAAAGACATTTTGAATTCCTTCTGCATCACAAAGGCAAAGTTTTGACTCATAGCTTCTTCATTGCTGCCAAAGATGATATCATCTACATACACAACAAGTATTAGCAATTTTTTATTTTCAATTTTTATATAAAGATTGCTATCTGTTGATCCTTTCGAAAAGCCTTGCTGATGAAGGTATTTGTCTAGATGATAGTACCAAGCCCTTGGAGCCTGTTTGAGACCATAGAGAGTCTTCTTTAGTCTGCATACAAGATTTGGATCATTACCAAGGATGAATCCATCTGGCTGCTCAATGTAGACTTCTTCTTCTAAGTCTCCATTCAGAAAGGCTGATTTCACGTCCATTTGAAATAATTTGAACTTCTGAAAGCTAGAGAGAGTAAGGAACATTCTCATGGCCTCAAGTCTAGCAACGGGAGCAAAATTTTCTTCAAAGTCTATTCCTTATTGTTGAGCATACCCTTTAGAAACAAGTCTAGCCTTGTTTCTAATCACTTCCCTATTTTCATTCAAATTATTTTTGAAGATCCATTTTGTCGCTATGACATTATTGTCTTTTGGTCTAGGAACCAACTCCCAATTTTTATTCTTTTCGATCTGCTCAAGTTCTTAATCCATTTCCTTGACGTAGCATTCATCTTTGCATGCCTCTATTAGATTTTTTGGTTCAGTGGAGGAAAGTAATGCCAAATAGCTTGAAGCTTCTGCAATTGTTCTTCTTGTTTGTATTCCTGCCTCTTTTTGCCCCAAATTTGAGATTCTGGATGATTCTTCTGAACGTACCTAGATGGAGTCTTTTCTTCTATCCTTATTTGTTCTTCAGGCTCCTCATGGATTTCTTCTTCATAGGTTTCTTCATCATCATGAATCTGATTTGATGTTGATGGATAGTCCTCATCATCTCTGAAATCTTCAGATCTTACCTGCCTAGGAGTGTTTTCTTCTTCATCAACCACTATATCAATACTTTCAACAATTTTTCCAAGCCTTTTATTATAACACTTGTATGCTTTTTTGTGGGGAGAGTAACCAAGGAGAATGCCTTCATCTGCTCTAGGTTCAAACTTTCCAAGATGTTCATCCGTATTTTTGATATAGCATTTTCTTCCAAAAATTTTGAAATATTTTACCGAAGGAGTCTCACCATACCAGAGATCATGAGGGGTTTAAGTGCTATTCACCCGGACATTTGTTTTGTTGATAATAATAACTGCAGAAAATGCAACTTCACCCCAAAAAGTTGTGGGAGTTCCAGACTCATCAAGCATAACACGAGCCATTTGTTGAACCGTTCTGTTCATCCTTTCAACTACTTCATTTTGTTGAGGAGTCCTAGCTGTATAGAATTCTCTTCTTATTCCATGTTCTTCACAAAAATTGAAAAATTCATTTGAGGTAAACTCCCCACCTCTATCAGACCTTAGGCATTTAATTTTGTGATATGATTCGTTTTCAGCCAAAGCTTTGAAGGAGTTGAATTTTTTGAAGGCTTCATCTTTGTGCTTCATCAGTCCTATCCAAACCATCCTTGAATAGTCGTCAATGAATAATATAAGGTATTCTTCTCCCCGAGGTGAGCTTTTCCTAGATGGACCACATACATCAGTATGGACAAGCTCAAGTGGCCTGCTAGCTGATCCTTCCTTCTCAGGGAAGTTAGTTCTAGTTTTCTTACCAAACTGACATGATTTTCATATTGTATTATCTAGAATTCTGATGTCTGGAAGACCACGAATTGCCTAGTATTTGCATGCTTTCCTTATCTGTGAGAAGCTTAGATGCCCCAACCTTCGGTGCCATAGCCAGTGTTCATCATTCTTGCTCAGATAGCATTATTGTTGTCCTTCTTTGAATATGTATAAAGTATTTTGAGTTCTTATGCCTTTGATCACTGTATCTCCTGTATCAAGATCATGAACACTACATCCATTTGATCAAAATATTACCTCTGTTCCTTGATCGCACATCTGACTGACACTCAACAAATTATGCTTTAAGCCATCAACATACATAACATTTCCTTCTTTGACCTTTTCTTTTAAAAAAACAGAACCTTTACCTTTTATGAGCGCAGGGGTGTCATTTCCAAATGAGACCTTCTTCTCCTTCTCCAAGGCACTATATGACTGAAGTTTTTCTTTATCACCTGTCATATGTTTTGAACATCCACTATCGATGTACCATTGATTTTCCTGCCCTTCTACATATAAGGCTATACCACATATTTCTGGTTGTCGTTCTTTCATTCTCCATGTTTTTATATTTGAGGCTTGCTCCTTCCGAGTTGCCTGCTGAAACCTGCTCCTACATTCAGAATCTTCATGACCAAAATTATTACAAATAGAACATTCTATTTCATTTTCAAGAGCAGAAATGTTATTGTAGGTCCTTTTCATGATCCCAGTCATAATCCTCTTTTTTTGAGTTTCTCTAGTCATGATAGTTTTGTAGGCAACACACTGAGCTGCTTTGTGTCCAAAGTTGTGACAAGAGAAACATTAGCCATTGAAGAAATTCCTGCGATTATCAACCTTGCGGACCGAACAATTGTACTTTTCACTAACATTCATTCTTGAGGCAAATTGAGAATGATTTACATGTGGTCTGTTGTAGCTTATGTTTATCCTTGAAGCATATTTCCCCTAATTTACTTGGTGATCTCTATTCATTCTTGAAGAAAAATGTCCTTGATTTACCTGGTGAGCAGCATTGTGCCTTTGCTGTTGATTGTCAATTTGTTCACTTCTCCTTGCTGCATCAATATAACTTTTGAAGGTGGATGGCTTATATGCTTGAGATGCTTCTTCATTATATCCCAGGCTTGTCTTGATTAGTGGAGAATGTTGTACTTTGATAATCTCATCTAACATTTCAGATCCTTTAATAAATCTAAGATTAAGAGCTTTAGTTTTCTCAATCTCTTTTCTGAGTCCCACTATTTCACATTCTAACTTTTCATCATGTTTTTCACTTTCAGCCAATTGGAATTTCAGAGCATCAATAATCATATTTTTCTCTTCTAAACAAATTTTGAGTTTAGAAATCTCTTCATAAATATCTTCTTCATCTATAGCATCCATGAAATCATCATCTTCAAAAGCCATTAAAAGTCTATACTTATTACCTTGTTCATCTTCATCACTATTTGAAAATCCATCACTGTCTTCATGAGTGTAATAGCTTTTCTTATTTACATCTTGTTTCTTGTTCCATCTAATGGGTTCCTTACCTTTATGAGGACACTTGGCAGCATAGTGACCGACTATTCCACAAGCAAAACATTTGAAAGGTAACTTACCTCTGAATCTTCCATCACCCCGTTGAAGGTTCTTGACAAAATTTGATTCTTCCTCTTCTTCTGACATATGTCTTGAGTCATAAGAATCTCCTTTTTCTGAGGCCTTGAATGCGGCTTCTCTTCTGTCTGATGGTCCCCCTTTCCTCATTTCATAAGCGGTTAGAATTTCGTGTAGTTGCGACATAGTAATTTCTGTAGATTCTCCTTTTCTTCTATTGAAGAAACTTTTGATTCAAACTTAGAAGACAAAGATCTCAGAACCTTTTCAACCACAACAGTCTCTTTTATTTCTTCACCCAAATTTTTCATACAACTAACAATCTCATCGATGCGTAGGAAATAGTTAGCCACACTTTCATCAATATACATTCTGAGATTTTCATATTGAATTCTAAGGGTTTGAAGTTTTGCTCTTTGTTACCTGTTCATCTCCTTCATAGCTCAGAATATTCCTTTTGTGGTTTTATACTACATAACCTTGATGAATTCTGGTTGAGATAGACATCCTAATAGAGTATTGACAACCTTTGCATTAGTTTCAAACTGCTTCTTCTCAGCCGGATCTGTAGGAGTTGCTGATGGAAAAGTGTATCCTGTATCTATGATATCCCAGACCTCTGTACCAAGATATTGAAGATAGGTTGTAATTGTTACCTTCCAATAGATGAAGTTGGTCCCATCAAAATTTGGTGGCCTGATTGATGCTTCTCTCTCGTAGTTGCTCATGATGATAGATCTTCCTTCAAGCGATCAAGCTTCTTCTAAAGGGCCCACTATGATACCAATTGTTGGAAATAATACAGAGAAGGGGGGGTGAATCAGTATTATCTGGCCAATTATTTTCTTTTTCAAGCCCAGAACATATACGCTACTTCAGTTAGAGAAGACCGCGTATATATGCAACTACAGATAAGGAAACCCGCGTATACCATACCGACTTATAATTTAAAATATTCTACATATGTTGAACATTAATATGTGCATCATGATCATATAAACAATAACCAGGAACAAAAAAATAGAGCATAAGACGATCACACACAAGAACACAAGATATAAGGTGGAAACCCAATGTGGGTGAAAACGACCTGCTACAATATGTCTCTATCTTTTCAATTAGAAGCTTCTTTTTACAATGATTCTGTACTGGTGCAGTCCTTTACCAGTACGCAAGTTGCTACCTGCAGAGAGCTACAACCCTCTCTCATTTTCCAGCTTCTCCTGGAAGGGAGCTACAACCCCCTTAGTTCTTGTACTAGTTGAGATACTAGTACGCAGGCTGCTACCTGCAGAAGACTACAACCTTCTCTTCCTTCCAAGGACCATGTTTCATAAATTTTCAGACTGGAACCACAAATAACATCAATCAAAAATCAAGAATTTATGCATCAACCAATCACCTTTTCACCAATCAAAACTGAATCAAAATAAACACTTCTCTGACGACTGTACCCAGATCATAATAAAAACAATCATACCCCACTTTTGAACCCAGAACAATGTAGCAATAAATATAATCAGCTAGAACATAAATCAAGAGATGTACATTACTTCACTATTCAGAAACCTGCGAGCATATGCTTCTGTATACACGACTTTCCCTTACAAGAACAACGTGTATACGTGCCTTCGCTTCACTGAACCTGCGTACAGATCTATAAATTCTTTCTTTCAAACATTCAAATATTAGTTAACCCAGATTATCATATTTATAGATCAAGCATGCGCCACATATCACAGATCAAAATCATATAGAGATACTATTATTCCAACCTTAAGATTTTGACCCATCAATAGAACTTATCCTTCTCCTTCCACTCAGGTTCCTTCTTGATTCAGATCCAAATCTGCACCATAACCCAATCACAGTATTCCAGATCTAGCACTTTATCAGATATTCAATAATTTAGAAGATGCCTTGCCAAATTATCTCCTTCCTCTTTTATAGCCTTAGGCCTTTCACAATA
>APFE031506479.1:0-38561 GCA_000404065.3 Pinus taeda | reverse complement strand
TGATATTGTCCACTTTGGGCCTAAGCCCTCATGGATTTGCTTTTGGACTTACCCCAAAAGGCCTCATACCAATGGAGATATTTGTCCATCTTTATATACCCATGATCCTCCCCACTTCTAGTCAATGCGGGACTTTGGTCGTATATCCAAAAGTTAAATGATATACTCTTCTTTGACAAGTTCTTCCATCGTTGTTTCAAGATTACAAACTTCTTTGAATAACACTCACTCTCGGTTCAAGTTAGAAAAGATGTCATCATTGGCCAAGGATACAAGGATAAAAACTTTATAGGATATTGTCATCAAATTAGGATCGGATCCTAATGATGTTGATGCAGCGCAGGATATCATAAAAAATATAAATGCAGACATGTAGGCATTGCGTAAAAAGTAAAGTTTCCGATGACAGAGAATCCTTAAACCCAAGAGGTGGGATAACTTGAAAAAGAAAAGGAAAACATGTTGTGTATGATTATGGAGAAAAATCTTTAAATACAAAAAATAGAGGCAAAGATGGGAAAGTTATTAAAGGAGAAGGAAAACAATGTCAATTCAGGAGCTTCAACAGTGGAGATAGGATCAACAAGGCTTGATTCAATAGAGAACTAATCCGAATCAATGGTTGATCTATCATTAGGAAATGTAGAAAATGAAAATTTGAAGGAATCATTAAAAAAGGCAGAGGAAAATAAGATAAGAGTAGACAGTGCATACATTTCAAAAGTGTAGAAGAATTTCAACCTTACAAAGCAACTTGGAAAATATTTGGATGAATCAGTTAGCGCAAAAGAATTATCATAAGGTAAGGAACAAATTTGGATCGACATAAACGTTGCAATTTTAGGTTGTTTTTCTTCCATATAAATCATTTTTTAATAAGAATAACTATTGGAGACAGCTAAAAGGGCCATTCAAGATATTAAAGAACACTTGGACCATAAACCTGGAGACGAAAACATAATAATCAAAGTTCTAAATTTTAAAACCATGGAATAACTAGAAGAAAGTGGAAGTGAAGATAGGACAGATGCAGTCATTGAGGTAAGGAAAGTGTTGACTAAGAGGAATTTAATGTTGCATCTGGAAAACAAATGTGAAAATTTATATGTTCAAATCAAGAAATTTCACAAAAAAATCATTGTTCCTCAATAGAAAGGACTCCTATCATTGAGGGATTCTCATGGTGGATCGATTTAGCACGAAGACTATCAGAAAATATTAAGTGATACAAAAGCAGAAAAAACAAAATTTTCTAGAGTCAAAAGAATTATTAATGGTCAAGTTTTATTGCAGTACTTAGCAAATTATTTTAGTTTATTTCATATGAAATTCATCATCTTTTTGTCAGTAAATTGGCTTTTCAAAGTTATTGTTGGTGTTTAGATATGAATCATGCAATTCACCGAATTCCACATTAATTTTCAACGTAGGTCTCTACGAGTATTTCAATGCTATCTTGCAAAGTATATGCAGGCCACATTTTCCCTACCTAGTACTAATCATTCAAATACAAAATTAACAATGTGTAACAACAAGTGATAATGGTAACAACAAATAAAAGTAACAACAGTAATGTAACAACAACAAGACTAACAAAAAGGTAGACTCACAACAATACATTGATGTTATTGTTTTGAGGCTTCTACGATTAGTGCTTTGTGTGTAGTTTTCTTCTAAAGTTCTCGCATCCATAATTGTTTGAATCAACATTTCAAGCCACCCACCATGGCTCATCATCAGGATAGATCAGTAAGTGTGTAAGACAAATCTCATTGGAATGAATAAATAGAGTTAAGATATGTAAAGGGAATGGAATCCAACCCTATCATAATTAAATTAAATCCAAATATTATAAAACAATTATGACAGGGTCAGCTTCCATTCCCTTTACATCTCTTAACTCTATTTATTCATTCCAATGAGATCTATCTTACACACTTACTGATCTATCCTGATGATGAGCCATGGTGGATGGCTCGAAACGTCGATTCAAACAATTATGGATGCGAGAACTCTAGAAGAAAACTACACATAATACATTGATAATCATTCACAATGATAAATGAATTAATTGATATAAACCTATGAAGGCATCTATCCAACAACACCTGGATAGGAGAGTGGGCCAAACTCCCTGATCAAGGATTTGACAAGAACTAGAAATCATGAAATGCTCAGAAGATCAGAATTTAATTAATCAGAGCGATAATACATGTATTTTGTTACAGACTCAAAGATAACATAATTCATTGTGATCTTAATTTTTTCCTTTCACAACCCCATAACTCTACCTTTACAATTTGTTAAAACTAATAGCTCCTACAATTACGGTAGTTGTCTCCTTACCATTACGTAGTGGTTTCTTAAGAGAAATAGAATCTAAGTATAGGAGTGTGTTGATTCAAAGATTGATCCACCATTACAGATGATGTCTTTAGATAATGCTGCCAACTAGATGGTCACCATTCTAGAACCACAGTCTTGATCATATTTCCTCCAAATCTACAAGAATAATCGAATTAGCAAGCCACTTAGGCAACAATCCCCTATGAATATGCTTTATTGATTAATGATTCATAATGACATTACAAGACGTATACCTGTGCAGCTTAGAATGTAAATTGATCAACAACAATGTAAAATGTAAACAAGAAACAAGGTAGAAAGGTAGGTAAAAACATGCAATTTCAGCCACCAACATCTCCCCCCAACTAGTATTTCTGCATTTTCTCATGCAGCCTGTTGCTTGCGTAGATCAGGGTTGGAAGTGAAATGATCAACATGAAGTTGTGCAAGATCATATTTTGCAGCCATTTGTATTCCCGGAGGCTTATATCCATCTATTTCCATGCCTTCCTTCCACCAATCCTTGCCTACATCGTAAGTTGGAGTATATTTATCAGTTGGTATCCAGATAATGGGGAATCAGAAAACCTATGCATCGAAACCCATGAAGTTTCATGCATGAAATATACCGAGGTACCCTGTTCAAATACTGAGAAAAATTGGGGGGCACAAAAGGTTCACGTGTCGTGACGACTGATGACGATAACATCCATCATTTCTGGTAGTTGTCCCAGGCCTCCTCTTGACAAGTAAAGTTTTGTTTTGTGCATATGTCAACACACCATTTCTGGGTTTTCAACATCTTTTATTTCGATCCATTGCTCCGTAAGAGGGTTTCACATATTTTATAAATGTTCAGAAGCTAACAATTCTCCATCTGAATGACAAGTGGCATGTTTGCTTGATTATCTGCAAACATGTCAAAGGCCTTATTCCATTTAACCTAATTAACTATGTAGGAGGTAAAGGCTCCCAATTGAATGTCTCCAATGTATGAAATTACATCAAATGATTGATCATTGCCCAAAAAGTAATCATGCATATAGATTTCACACATCAAGTGTTGATCCAGAATATTGTGACATCTCAAAATGTGCAGAAACTGCATTGAGTCTTGTATCTCATGGATGAGTTCCTGATGAACACTTTCTAAAAAAATAATAGATGATTTTCATGGAGGAACAAAGCATAGTTTTGGGTAGGGGGTTGGCAAGCCATTACCTGTTGTGCCAAAGCAAACATTTCTTCCTTATTAGCCTTCAGTAGCTACACCTGCCCTTCCAATTCCTTCATTTTCTTTTGTTTCTTCGCTTACTTCGGCTTCTCTTTTTGCAATTTCTCTATGTAACTAGTAGCTAATTTCACATGTTTCTCACAAACTCCCTTAAATCCTTCCTAGTGGGCTTCTAAAGGAATGGTCCCCAGTTGAAGGTGAGTTGTAGCAACTTGTCACTTCTAAATTTCTACAGTCATGAAAAACTCTCGTGCCTTGATCACATGAAAAATGACTTGGTCTGTGTAGCCATGGAGGTTGTGGGTTTGTCCTCGATCTGCACTATCGTTGAGATGGTTTCAGCCCCAGGTTTCACAACATTCTTCTTATGAATCCTCACTTTCCTTTGTAAGCGTCGTAATTGCTTCCTTAACTTTATAATTTCCATTTTTAGCTGCATGTTTTCCCTGAACTGTGACTGGTACCTCTCTTTAAGAGGAGGCCTTCTTTGCACACATTTCTCAACGAATTCTTGTTCGAAAATAACCTCCTTGACTGGTCTCGATCTGGTGTGGGGTTTGGTGTATTGGCGTCAACAAATTCGTCAATCGTCTCTTGCTTTACCATAACCCCCTCTATTTGTTCCTGAACTCGGGGAATGGTCCCAACTTCTTCTCCTTTGGGTCTTGGAATCTCCATATCTTCCCTTGGTGATTCTTGAGTCACTTCAAGCCCTTTCATGGTGGTGTCTTTGACACTCTTTTCTTGTGGCTGCTCTTCCTCCTGACAGTTTTCTCCTTTGGGCCTCGAATCCTCCACACGTTCCCCTAGTGGATCTATAACTATTACAGGTTCCTATGGGGTAGTGTTAACAATAATGTCCTACTCTAATGGCCCTTTGAGGATAGTATCAGAAATAGCCTCTTAAATTTTTTCTTCGGTCAGCATTGGTTCTTGTGTGACAGTGTTGATCACCGATCCCACAATTTGGGCAGTTTTTTCACCAGTCGACATTGGTCCTTGTGTAACAGTGTCGAAAATGGTGCCTTTAACTACCCCGACAAATTTTAAGATCAAGGGAGAGGCTTCTTCCTTCATTAGGTACCTAGCAGAACAAAACTTCCTTTCCCTCTTAGTAAGGACGCAAGAAGCAGAGAATGAAGAATGTTTTCTTCGGTTTCCATTCTCTCAGTGTCAGTTGCCTCAAGTCCTCCTTCCCTTGTTCTCAGTGGTTGGTCTATGCCCTCTTTTTCTTCCTGTGCTTCTTCTAGTTTTTCCTCCTACTCGACATTCGACACTCGTTCTTGTGGAGCAGTGTCGACTATGGCCCTAGCTTCTTTCAAGGGTTCCATAATCACTTGAGCAGGTGGTGATAGTCTTTGTGTATTAGCACCACTTGTAGCCTCGCCCAAAGGTTCCTTGATTTCTTGAACGACTGATGCTAGTTCTTGTGTGTCAGCACCACTCGCAGCCCTATCCACAGGTTCTTCGATTTCTTGAATGGGTGATGCTGGTTCATGTGTATCACCACCACCTGCAATTTCATCCAAGGGTGGTGATTCTCTTCTCAAACAAGGAGCCACCGCTAGTTCCTATGGAACCATGTCAACTATATTTTCTTCTATCTCCATTCCTTCTGCTCCTATTGGACCAACAGGCAACATTGGCACTTGTGGAGTAGTGTCGGCTGTGACTTCTTTTGTCTCCATTACTTCCACTCCTATTGAGCCAATAGGCGATGCTGGTTCTTATGGAGCAGTGTTAGCTTTGGCCTCTCCTATTTCCATTGCTTCTACTCCGATTGATCCAACAGGTGACGTTGGTTCTTGTGGAGTAGCATCATGTGTAGCTCCTCCTCCTCCTTCTTCTTCTTCTTCTTCCACCAATTATTCCTCATCCTCCCTTGCAAGCATCAAAGCCACAAGTTCTTCTTCTGCTAGCTCGGTGAATTGTGGCCAAGGCATAGAAGTTCGGGACAAATTATTCACCACTAATAATCTGACCAACCCATGATTTGTAAGAACCGCTATTTGTTTTCGAGACCGATGAGCCGATTGCAACATTAACTAAAGACTGTTCCATAGAAAATATGGCATGTCTAGAGAATGAATTTGTGCATGCCGAAACCATAGGCATGCAAGAAGCTTCAAATGATACTTAAACAATATAGCAAATCAACCTTCACAAGTAATGTTCCTCATGACAAAATATGCAATCTCAGCCCATGGGTGTGGAAAAGACATTTGATCATACCCCCTACCCTTCTAGACTGTTGTTTCACTAGCCTGTAAGAACAATTATGGGAACTTTGGTAACATTGATTTCCTTGAAAATCACTTATTCCCTCCTTGAGACAATTTTCTGACGGTCAAAATGACTTCCTCTATGATGGGAATATCCAATCCATGCACTCTAGAATGATTTCCATCCAAATTCAACTTGAATTAGAATGTGATGGCTTTGTCAAATCCCTGCAACCTTTCAAAATACACATGTCATCCTACATCTAAAAAGACCTTCCATACGTTTGGATATCTCTGGGCATGCATTTTATTCTTTGGTTCATGCCTAATGGATTTATATCCCATTTTACAGTTTCTCTATAGTAGAAATTGGAGTAACAACAAGACCGTTGAGGAGGAGTGTCGGTAGGTAAAATTGCAGTGATAGGGTTTTGGTAGTGACGGGGTACGGTGATAGTGAAAATTGGAAGGACAATGGTAAAATATATAAAAATCTATGGGAGGTTATGGTAATGATGAGTGATTATTATGTTATGTGTTTCATAGCACTTGAAAGGATCGCCATTGATGTATCATGCTTATTCAAGTCCCAATGCATATGGATAATCATGCGAGGTGGATTGTGGAGTGTACGCATTTGGCACATGGTTCAATAGTGATACAACAATTCATTAATTGGTTAAATTATGGAATTTTCATATTTATTATAATATTTCCCCCAAGTGAGGGGATGACTATTCACAATCATATCAAGTCATGTCAAATGAATTATCAATCAAATCCACAAATTTGACTAGGTACATACCTAGTGACTTACCTTGATGGAGTAACAACAACAGAGGAGTCAGAACATCAGAGGGAGTGACAACACCCGAAGAGTAAAAAAATAAGGAGAGTAACAAGACTGCTTGAACACTTAGTCAGAATCGTGACGGAGTAACAGTAGCGAAGGAGTAACAACACTAGAGTACTAAGATGAAATCGTGACGGAGTAACATCACTAGAGGAGTAATAAAACCCCTGGAGTAATAGCACCAGAGTACTTAGACGAAATCACCATCTCCATGGAGTAACAACACCAGAGGACTAACAACACTAGTGAAGTACTTAGACAAAATCACCACGATCAGAGTAACAATACCAGTGAAGTACTTAGACAAAATTGCCATGATCAGAGTAACAAGACCAAAGGAGTAACAACACCAGCGAAGTAATTAGACAAAATTTCCATGATCAAAGTAACAACACCAGTGAGATACCTGCAGGAAAAAGAATGATAGAGTAGTAACAACATTTTATTATACTAGATATATAGATATGTATTATTGCTTGTTTTTCCAAATCGCAGTGGAGTAACAACACCAGAGGAGTAACAACACTGGAGTACTCAAAAGAAATCACCATCACCATGGATTAAAAACATCAGAGGAGTAATATCACCAGTGAAGTACTTAGACAAAATCACCATGACCGGAGTAACAACACCGGAGGAGTAACAACACAAGTGAAGTACTTAGACAAAATTGCCATTATCAGAGTAACAGCACCAGAGGGGTAAAAACACCAATGAAGTACCTAGACAAAATTGACATGATTAGAGTAACAACACTAAAGGAGTAACAAAACCAGTGAGACACCTATTGGAAAAAATAATGATGGAGTAGTAACACCATTTTATTACATTAGATATATAGATATATATTATTGCTTCTTTTTTTTACTCAAAAGTGCAGAAGAAGAATTCTGTGCACTAATAATTTGAAAACTAGAATTATCAGAGAAATGTTTGATAAAGGAGTCTTTAGAATATGGGAAGTTGTATAATCTAAGGCGATGTCCATTTACAAGCAAAGCAGTATGTGCCTCATCAATTGTTATAAGTCTAACAGTCTTGTTATCAAACACTGTGTCAACTTCATATGGTCCCATCCATCTAGAGAAAAGCGTCCCTTTAAAATATTTGAACCAATATTCATAGAGCAATGCCCAATCTTCCCATTGGAACACATTTTTCTTGATAAATCTATCGTGTCATTTAGTTCTCTGTTGCTGAATTGCAACAGTATTCTGGACAAATACCAAATGAATTTCATCTAACTCATGTAAGTGTTCCAACATGTGCTTCTGGTATTTTGAAAGATTCAAACCTACTTCAAATGGCTGTCCCGAGCATCTTAATTTTGAATTCCACCGGAAATAAAGGGGATTTCCCATAGACAAGATCATATGGTGAAAATCCTGTTGTGTTTCGCCATGTTTTTCTATAAGCCCACAATGCCTCATTATTTTTTTCAAACCCATTTTAGCGATGGTTTGCTACAGTGTTTGTAAGAATGCTTTCCAATACCTTTTTTGTGCTCTTGACTTGTCCATTCACCTAAGGGTGATATCGAGACATTACCCTATGCTTGATTCCATATTTATTCATAATTCCTTCTTTCAAATGTGATGTAAATTGTGCCCCTCCATCTGAAACTATCTCTCTAGGAGATCCATTTCAAGAAAAAAATCTTTAAATAAACATTCTGAGACAACTTGTTCTATTTCTTTCACAACAACCTTGGCCTCTACCCACTTTGTCACATAGTCCGTGCAAACATGTGAACTTTCTGATGTGAAGGTGGATTGAATGGCCCAATGAAATCAATAGCCAATTTCTCGATGGGCTCAAGAACTAGTTGAGGCTATAGCAGCATCTCATTTGCGCCACAAGGATGACCCATCTATTGGAAAATGTCACACCTCGAACATATTTCCTTGCATCACGAAAAATAGAGAGCCAATAGTACCCCATTTGCAACACCTTATGACCTCTCCACTTATCTGTGAAATGTCCCCAGCAAGGGCCATCATGAGTAGCCTTCAGGACTCCATAAATGTCATCCTCACTTATGTAGCACTAGATTTGTTGGTCAAGTCCGGTGTAAAAGAGATATCCTTCTATTTGTGAATAATGGGCATATGCTGGATAATTCTTCTTTGTTATCTATAAGGTAAGTGTTGAGGCGCTTTTCCTATAGAAAGATAGTTAGCAATATCTGCATACCATGAAATGTTAGTAGAAATTGAAAAAATATGTTCATCTAGAAAACTATCCTCTACAGGGGTACCTTCATCACTAGTATCCATTCTAGACAAGAAATTTGCAACCACATTAACTTTCCCTGGCTTATCTACAATGGTAATATCAAATTATTGAATTAACAACAATCATATTGTAATACTACTAGGGGTTATTGGTGTATTCATTAGATACTTGATAGATGTATGATCAGTTTGCACAAAAGTAGGACACCCTATAATATAATTTTAGAACTTATTAATAACATAAATAAAAACTAAGAATTATTTTTCAGTTACTGTATAGTTCATTTTAGCAAGAGCCAAGTTCTTGCTAACATAATAGACTGCGTACAGATTCTTATCCTCCTATTGTCCCAAGACTTCCCCTACTATTATTTGAGAAGAATATGTAGGGATGTGAAATGGGACCTTCCAATCAGGACCTCGTAATATCAGATCTTTACAAACGAGTTCTTTGATTTCTTTAAACACTGCTCCACATTCATTTGTCCACACAAACTCTAAATTTTTAGGTAACAATTGAAAAAATTGGAATGTTGTCTTAGAAAAATTCTCTATAAACCTCGGGTAATAGCTAGCATAACCAATAAAGCTATGTACTTGTGTTGGTGTCTTATGTGTAGGAAAATTAAATATCACTTCTACCTTAGTAGGATCAAACCAAATTCCTACAGCTGAAAGAAGGTGTCCCAACATTATTCCTTCCTCCATAATCATATGAAATTTGACTCTACTAAGAGAAACATGTGTCTGTATACATATTTTAAGTACTTTCTCTAAGTTTTCAAGACCTTCTTGAAAAGAATTCCCATATGGGGTGAAGTCATCCACACAAATTTCAACATTATAATTGATTAGATCAGAAACAATTCCTACTATTTCCCTTTGAAAGGTAGTGGGTGCATTACAAAGGCCAAATGGGAAGACTCGGTAGGCAAAGGTCCTGCAAGGACACGTGAAGGTATTTTTATCCTGATTCTCAAGATCTATTTGTATATGGTTGTATCAATTGAATCCATATACAAAGGAGAAAAACTTCTTTCCACCTAATGTATCAAGGACTTGGTCAATAAAGGGTAGTGAAAAATGCTATTTTAAAGTTGCTTTATTTAATTCGCTATAATCCACAAAAATCCACCACTTTCCATTCTTCTCAAGAACAATGACCAGCGGGGAATCCAATTGTTTTTCTCATATTGAACAAATGAAACTCACATCTAATAGTTTTTGTAATTCATCTTTGACAATGTTTTTTAAGGCAAGATTCATTCTTCTTTGTGGCTTCCTAACAAGTCGACATTATTCTTTAATGTATATGTGATGAGTGCATAAATCAGTAGGGATTCCTTTCATATCTTTATACTCCCAAGAAAAGGATCATTTATGTTCCACAAGGACCTTCAATAACCATTCAGTTTGGGAGAGATAAAGACCAAGATTAATATTCAATGTTGTCCCTCGTTCAATTTCTACAGAAATTTTGTCACGGGGTACAATTACAGGAATATTTACAACTTTTGTTTATTGTTCCATCTTTTCCTGAATGTTTCAACTCATGACAAATTCGAATATCTAGTGGGTTGGGTTAGAAACAAAGTTGGGACTGTTGAGAAAGGTGTTATTGGCATCATCCTCCATTTCATCCTTGAAAGAAAGAACCTCACTGATGGTAAGGATTGGTCTAACTTCTTCATTCTCGAATTCATGCTCTTTCATAGTTAGATATTTTTTCATCAAGGTAAATCTTGGTTTATGTGATGAACTTGGTTTGGTAGGGGGATAAAGGATAAGATTCTTTGTAACTTCCCCATTGGATATTAGAATATATCCAGACCGACACCTAACGTAAGAATATGCGGTCGTAAGCCAAGGTCTTCCTAAAATCAAAGGATTTCCACCAGCTAGTGATTGAGTGTGTAAAACCAGAAGATTGACAGGGTATTGCCATGAGTCTACTGAAATAGTTATATCTTCCAGCTTCCCTACCTATCTTATAATAGACCGATCTACCAATTACAGGATAGTGGGAGTTGGTTTAGGTTCCGTAGACCCAATTTAATCACTATAGTAGAGGTTATAACATTAATGGGTGCCCCTACATCTACTAGTACATTTCGGATATCAACCCCATCAATCTGTACTGTCATAATTGGTTTCCCTAGATCCTCATATTTAATAGGTATAAGCTTCCCTAACATTATGTTGGATAGTTTTCACCATGAATAGTGAGTCGATGCTTTGGTTTTCTTCTAGGTTTCTTAGAGTAATATTCTTTAATTTTTTTTGCATAAATCGGTATGTCCTTCATAGCCTTAAGTAACGAGATTTTGACAAATAAATTCTACAGCTCCACTAAAAATTTGAATTTGGGACAAGGACTTGGTTTGCTCAATGATAATCTCTTAGGATAAGGTGGAACAGTCTGACAATCCTCTAGTAACAACATTTGTGAAGGGGTTTTTGTTTAATAAGAATTTGTATTAACTCAGCCTGAATTATTCTAGTAGAGTCTCTAGGTTCTAGTTTTAAGACTTCATCATCGTTATGTTCAACAATTATCCGTGGAGTCTAAGTATTCAGCACCTGATTGGATTGGAGATTCAATTTGTTACATTCCGCGATGGAGATACTATATGAATGTTAGCCTCACTCTCATATGTTAAAACAATTCTAAGTCCAAATAATTAAACTAATTAAAATCATGAAAGTTAGAATTTAATCCTACCTTTCTAGATTGATTTTGTTCATCATGGGTAGGAGTCAGTTTAGGCTTAGTTGGTTGAGATATTCTCTCCAACTAGTTAGGCTCCTAGATTAGTGTGTTGTTGAGATATTTTCTCAACCATAGTGTCCAAGATAGACGTACTATATTGAGACAGTAGATTACATTGAGACTGTGAGGAAAATAATATAGTGAGGCTCTAGCCTTTTCTGCTATGTCTGATTTGTATATTTATGTTATTCATTTTATGAGTGTCTTATTAGTTGTTTATTAAATTTCTTTATTTGATATTAGAGCCAGGTTTCTTGTTGATAAATTGATAAATCTATTGTGCATTCAAACACTATGGTTTCGTCTTATGTGGTTTCTTTATAGTTTTTTGAACAAATCTCGAAATTGAATATGGCTGCAAAAATGTGGGCACTGGTTCGATGTAGAGGATATCCTTGACACATAGAACAACTCCAGCCTTTAGGACTTTGTCATTTCTGAATCCTCCACTTACATTGAATTTTATAATGACCAGAGAATATAGGGCGCATGGGTGTGATGCAATTACTACTTCGACCATTAAACCTACGCTCGATCCCTCTGTCAGAGTTCCTTCTTGTTTCAATAGGTTTCTCCTTGTTTCTCCTTAGATCTTCATATAATATGTTGAAGTCATTGAGCAGTAGCATCAAATATTTCTAGAGGAATAGCAAGATGTAACAAGAGACCAGCCTCTAGAATCAATAAATTTCTCCTCTGCCACACTTGATATTCCTAGGCATCTGAGAAATTAGAGGAATTGAATTGTTGCAACAACTCCAGTGGGAGCACTATCGATTCCACACACTTCCCAAGCTATCCAGCTGAAATTCTCACTAGAGCTCTGCGAACACGGACATCAGTTTTCTCGGATACTTTCATCTACAATCTAAAAAGCTCTCCAATTGTCTAGGGTCTTCTCGATATGGAAGGGTTTTCATCTTTCAAGTGACTTCTCTTCTTTGAGGATCTCAAGCCAAGGGCTCTGTTGACCCTACTGGCAGCAATAGAGGTTAATGACTTCTGAATAGAAGGTGATAGTGATGATGCCAATGATGAAGAGGAATGAACTAGTAGTTTCCAATAGG
This sequence comes from Pinus taeda, assembly GCA_000404065.3. Lineage (NCBI taxonomy): Eukaryota > Viridiplantae > Streptophyta > Pinopsida > Pinales > Pinaceae > Pinus > Pinus taeda. The sequence continues at coordinate 25,835 of APFE031506479.1, read as the reverse complement.
AGATCTGTAAAAGCTATAGATCTTGTTTCTAGTGGAACAAGGGAATCAAAGTGATTCGATCACAAAAGTCGTGGAAGCCAGAATACAATCATGTAGCGATTAACAACAAATCGACAACATTAAAGTTTTGTGATCTACATGGGATTCGTGTGACCAAATCAACTTGAATTTGTGAAGTAGAGTAGATGATGGTCACTATTGTGGAGGTTTTATGAGGTTCTACCGCAAATTTATATGAGAAATTACAATTGCCACAAAATTGAATTGTCACAGTTTTCTGCCACATATTTGAATTTCCACAGATTTATATGAGAAATTTGCAAAGACAGAAATGGATATTCGAGTCCTCATCATTAAATCGCTGATCTCTATATTAGCAGTATCAAACTTTGCTTCAGCACAAACCACTAGATCGTTAGAATTATAGGGGATCGAGAGTTTGACAATAAACAAATTATGAATGCATGAATCAAGAAAGCATTGATCATTGAAGATCTCTTGCAACCATGCTCAGGGTGCCTGTGGCATGAAATCCCATCTTAACTGATCCAAATCCAAATATTTTTCTACATAGAGCGGCCCTTCCATAACTTGAGATAGAGTGATGAAAAAAAAGGAGTCTTTAAACTACCCAGCAAAGGAACATATTTGAAATGTAGGAATGTGTAGATTTGCTTGGAATGAAGACTCTGGTTCTGGTGTTTCAGCCCTCCTTTGGCATCTGACAAAATTCTTATGTGATCCTCTTGTAAAATGAGATACATGCCTAATGCCATTTGAATGTGCCACTTGAATGAGCCCTGACACTATAAAACTGTTTATTTTGCAGAGATTTACAGATCTAAAGGCAACAATCTTCCATAAGATTTCAGGTACAGGTACCTCATCCTTTGTATAGTATAGCTATTGGTGTTAATTTACAGTGCTTATAGCAATAGATGATGATACCTTCTTGGCAACACCTACTACTTGCCACTATAATGGAAAGGATCATAAGATTAAGAATCTAAAATTATGTCTGCTGTGACAAAGCAACTTCAGTTTCTCAAAGTTGAAAGGGTCATAGTTTTCCAAAGTTAAAAATTCTAATATTTTAAGAAGAATGTTGAATATAATAGGGATGAATGGCTTCCAATAAAAAAAAATGAAACCTTTAATAACTTTTTATGAAGTAAATTCATACAAATCATTCCATTATTTTGAAGAAAATCATGATCATAAATTCTTTTTAAAGAGTATATTTTTGTACATTTTGGAGAGATAAGGAGTATTTGTAATTTTTTATGTAATGAAGTAATAAGTGATTTTGTGGAGTCTTAAGGATAAGTGAATTTGTTTGAGATAAATTCATTGTTGTAATCCAAAGTAATATTTTACTTTGAGAGAGATTTTGAGAGAAATTGAGCCAATGAACATATAGTCTTTTGAAGACAATTTACTTCCAAGGAGTTCTCAAACTTTGTGCTTGAGAAATTTCAATGAAGATGTTGTAAAGATGAAAGGTTGATGTACTCAGATACTTAATAAAGACATAACTTTTGTGTGGTGTTGAAGTGTCCTAGATCCACCCGAAATTGAATAAGGGGATCTTAGGTACACTATGAGAGTGTTTTTTATCACGCATGATTCTTGATATTGTTTTTGTTTTGTGTCTAGTTTTAACACTAACCTTCATGTGGTATCCTTCTAATATGGTACACATGTATCACACAACAAATTAGCGAATTTCATGCATATAATCATTTTCATTCAAGCTTATGTAATCAATCGAACTACAAAAAAATAAAGAAGCAGAAATACATAATCAAGTTGTCAGAGACGATTCTACATCAACATCCAATCAAGTTAATGAAGTTGTCATCTACATCAACAACATTTGCATCAATACAAAAGCAATTTTTTGGAAAATGAACTCATGCCATTTTTTTTAATAAGCTCAATACAAAACTGTAACTTGCAAATCATAATTTGTAAGTTTGATTGTAATCAAGTCCAATTGAGTTGAATTGTAAGCATGCATTCTCAGCTAAAACTGACACCCAAGATTTGGACTAATAGAGAATCAATTAAACCAAGTGAATCCATTTTTTTCACCTGAGTCATTCAAATCATTGTAAGCGTTTCTCTTGGGTGCATTTTCGATAGTATTTGACACCCTTCTTTTGATCAATCAAGAGAGTGAGTTCAAGCAAGTGCAAAATTCACAACATTAAGAAAACCTGAAAATGGCTGAAGAAAGCAAGCAAGCATGAGTTTTAGCAAGTTCATATGGTGAAAAGCATTCAGTTATTAAAGATTCTTAACAATTTGATCCTCTCAACTGCTGAAGACATGGCAAAAATCAGTGAAGTAACTCTTGCTGATATTTCAATGAATCTACACCAAGCACATGAAACAATTGAATTCCTTCAACTGGAGTTGCAACTACAAAGAGATGAGTTGCAATAGAAGATTGATGCTTCCAAGTCATTCAACCATATAGGTGAAGATAAAGATGTTGATTCCAAATCACTCATCCAAACAACTTCTAGTGTAGAAGTTGTTCATGATCAAATTGAACTTGCTTCTTCCAAACCAATCATCAAGCCATGGGAAGAAATTAAAAGAAACAAAAATTGAAAAGGATTAGGATATGAAAAAGATGAAAACAACTTGCATATTCCTGATTATTCTAAGCCGATCGAGTTCATCAATGCGGGATTTCTTGATCAAATAACAACAACAAGCGATGAGAAAGTTGAAGACAAACCCACATGCAAACATTGTCAAAAGAAAAGGTCACATGGAATATCAATGTTTTGATCTCCATCCTTGTCACCATTGTGGACAGAAGAATCATTCCTCAGAGAATTGCTACAAACAAGACCAACCTGCCATATTAAAGATCAATTATGCATGGATTGATCCTTGGGAATGGTCATCAACAGTAAAACGATTGTATAAGTTTTACAACAGAATTCAATCTCACCTATTGCAGCCAAAATTCAATTGAAGATGGTACTCTCATGCACCTAAAAGCGGGAGTACACCAGTGAAACTCTCTTAGACCTGAAGGGGGGGAGTTCAAAAATCAAGTGCAGATGATTGTCTCTCCTTTTAGCTGACAAAGGGGGGAAATGATAATGGAATTAAGGGTGGTTGTCAGACTGAAAGTCTCGACAACATCATCAAAAGTAGCCAGTGGGCATTTTTAAATTAGCCAGTGGGCATCTTCAAATCAGCTAATCGGCATCATAAACAAATTCACCAGTGGGCATTCTCAATATTTTGTTAGTGGACAAGAAAATTCACTAGTGGGCATCATAAACATTTTGTTAGTGGACAAAGGAAGTTGATTGCAAGCAAAGGACAGATGGATCCTTTCGAAGCTTGGAACATGATGGAGTTGTCAAGCAAATTTTAGAGATGAATTAGTCTTGCAACTAATTCATGTTCCCTTCATATTTGAGTTTTTTCAGCATCCAGATTTGGTGGTTTTTTAGGCAATGTTTTTTGAGGATCAACACTTTCAACATGAGGTCTTGGAGATGGTATGAGGTTCTTATTTTGGACTTATCGTTAAGGGGGGCAATGTTACCCTCACTCTCATATGTTAAAAAAATTCTAAGTCCAAATAATTAGATTAATTAAAATAATGAAAGGTAGGATTTAATCCTACCTTTCTAGATTGAGTTTGTTCCTCACGGGTAGGAGTCAGTTTAGGCTTAGTTGGTTGAGAGATTCTCTCCAACTAGTTAGGCTCCTAGATTAGTAACTTGTTGAGATATTTTCTCAACCATAGTATCCAGGATATATGTACTATCTTGAGACAAACTTCCTCATGTATCTATTTGTACTATTATCATTCTTTGTACATTAGATTACATTGAGACTATGAGGAATATAATACAGTGAGGCTCTGCCTTTCCCGCCATGTCTGATTTGTATATTTTTTATATTTATTTATGAGTGTTTTATTATTCTCTTATTAAATTTCTTTAATGTAGGTAGGTTGAGTGTCTCAACCTTCTGATCCACCTGATTGTTTATATTTGGATTGGATTGAACAAGCAGTTGCAAACGAAGAGAAGGATTACTAGTGGATGCATTAGAAGGAAATTGTAGCTGCTGTTGTGGAATATGTTGGGAGAATTTTCCAGAAGGAGGAGGAGAAGGTCCATGCCAATTCTGGACCATGAAGGGTTTGGACCATGTTGAGGGTACCATGGTTGCCAGGGAATTGGATATTAATAAGACTACAACCATGAAGGTGAAAAAGGTAGAAAGTGAGGCCTAAAATTTAGATTATTAAAATACTGAGAAGGGTCTTCAGGCATACTTTGATTCATGTTTTGTGGCCATGGATGCCATGTTTTCTTTGATCCCTCAAAATACAGTTGATCCATTTCTTGATTCATTCCCTTAAAGACTACCTTTAGCCCAAGAAGAGATGAACAAGTTCTAGTGGAATATCTCTGTTCACATATCGCACAAATCTCGATGGAATTCAATGGGAATTCCTTCAGTGGATGCTTCTTCCTGCATTAAGAACAAAAAATGCACATAGCCTTCTCTGCTTCTATTTCACCTCTAACACGTCTAGCTGTGATGACAGTGTGCTTAGGATATCGGTTCTCAGATTATCCATCAAGTTCCCAATCTCTACTTTTGTAACTCCATCATTGGATGCCTTGAGAGTTTAGATCTCGTGCTTATGCTTCAGAGCCCCTCATGAACATTTGATGCATAATTCATAGATCGCATCAAGTTCCTCATGTGATATATCTCCTTTTCGTACCACATTCAATAATTCCAGAGATTCCTCCCTAAGTGCCCAGAGAAAGATTATTTTCAAAATATTCTTATCCAGATCATGATGGCCTAATCTCTGCAAACTATATTGAAAGTGCTCCACAAATTCCTCCATGTTCTCATCCTCGTTCTGCCTAATCTTAAAGATTTATTCCTTTACATCCCGGGATTTGCAATAGTCTGGATATTTCTCGAGGAAAATCATCTTCATATCATCCCATGTAGCAATATATTTTCCCCCTAAACCCATAAAACATATCAAAATTGTTCCTTAAAGGTGGTGGGGAATATATTCAATTTCTGAGCATCATAAATATAATCATACCCGCGAAAAAACAACATCAAATTCTAAAAGGAATGTGTCCAGATCCTCGAAATAAATACCATGGAAATTAGGTAATTCTATCAAAGGAATAGGCTTCATAGGTGCATCACCTTTGATATCTCCAATTATAAATTTGATCGAAGAAGTTGCAGGAGGAATGAATATCTACCAATACCCACCTGGAATATCAACATGTTCTGGCTCTTGTTGTTCTATAATAGGTGATTGAATTTGTTTAACAACACTCCCTTAATCAATTGGTGCAAATAATGCTCTCAAATCTTCTATCTCTGAGCTTGCAATATGTAGTTCCTTAGATCCTCTACTTGATGCTTCTTCTTCCCTGAATTGCACTTCTGTTATTGGGGAAGGGTCTGATTGTGAAACTGATTTCCCTCCAGATTGTGTGTGAGATATCACATTAGTAGTAGCTCGTGATGATTCTCCTGACTCATCTCTTGAAATGATCTCTTGAATGCAGGTATTTATGCCTAGATATCTCCCTCTTCTTTTCCAAGGTCTTCCTTTGCCCCTTCTATTTGTATCTATGTTGATACAATCAAGAAATAAAAGGAAAGCATTCAAAAAAATTGAAATCTCAGGACATGGAGCAGGGTATGGAATTCCCTCCTCAAGAAGAGAGAGTGGCCCCTAAAAGGAAATCAAAGAAAGAAAATAAATTAATCACAAAATTAAGCTCACGACTTGAAACAAGGTGACACAAAAACTTCCCTTCCAAGGACAGGAGAGTGGCTCCTAAGAAACAAAAAAACACGACAATCAAAGCAACAAAAATGATCTAATTCTCAGGACTTAGAGTAGGTGAAAAATCCCCTCCCCGAGATGAGAGATTGGTCCTATGATTAATACTGATCGTACTTTCATGCCCTTAATAGCCTCCCCAACAACGATGCCAAAATGTTGGTGTTTAGATATCAATCATGCAATTCACCCAATTCCACATTAATTGTCAACCCAGGGCTCTATGAGTATTTCAAGGCTATCATGCAAAGTATATGCAGGCCACGTTTCCTTACCTAGTACTGATTATTCAACTATAAGCTTAACAATGTATAACAACAAGCTATAACTGTAACAACAAATAAGAGTAACAACAATAATGACTGTAATAACAACAAGAGTAACAACAATGTAGACTCACAACAACGCAATGATAATCATTCACAGTGGTAGATGAATTAACTGAAATAAACCTATGCACACATCTCTCCAACAACACCTGGTCAAGAGAGTGGGCCTAACTCCCTAATCAGGGTTGTGGCGATATCAAGGAATAACTAAATGCTCATAAGATCAAAATTTCATTAATCAAATGGATAATACATGTATGTTGTTACACAATCAAAGATAATTTAATTCCTTTTGATATTAACTGTTGTCTTTCATAGAAACGTGACTCTACTTATACAATTTGTTAACATTAACAACTCCTAGAATTACGGTAGTTTTCCATTTACAATTACATAGTGGTTTCTTAAGTAAAACATAATATAATGAGAGCAGTGAAGTGATTCAAATATTGATCCATAGTTGTAGCTGACATCTTGAGATAGCAGTGCCAGCTCGATGGTCACTATTGTAGAACAATGGTCTTGATCATATTTCCTCCAAATCTGCAAGAATAATTGAATTAGAAGACCACTTAGGCAAAAATTCCCTATGACTATTCTTCATTGATTAATGATTCATAAAAACATGACAAGATATATACCTTTGTAGTTTAGAATGTAATTTGATCAACAAGAGTGTAAAATGGATATAGGAAATAAGGTAAAAAGGTGGGTAAAAACATCAAATTTCAACCACAAAAAGGTATATCGAGGTAGACGAGGCCTATAGAAAGGTGATAAAGTTCTCATGTCCATATGATGATCAATGGGATAAGTTCATTGAACTTAACAATTGAACAAGAAGCAGGTTTTCTTAGGCAACTTTTTAGTAGAAAACAAAGACTTCAGGAGAAGAATAAGAAAGAAGTTGATTTAGAGCAAGAAGTTCAAAATTGAACCCTTGAATAGTGTGTAGAGCCACAAAATTTGTTTGAGGACCTCTATTTTGAGTTATTTTGATTAGCATTATCCAAATTGTATTGGACAAACATTTATTTTTTCATGAAAAAGTTGTAATAGGTTAGAGATTTTTGAATAAACTCTATATGTACTTTGTAATTTGAGGTAAGAAGGGTTGAAGCCTAGAGCATATTTTTCGAGTGATATTGTTGTAATATTTTCATCTTCAAGATAATCCAAGGATTATGGATTCCATTTATGCAACATTTGTCTACATGTGAGTGTTTTCTAGTGATTTTCATAATCTATTTCTATATATTTTTTGAGATAGTGTAGGACATGGGAAGGGAATGACTGAATATTAGTCTCCTTGACATCCCTAGCAAGGTTATTTTATATACTAGGTTATAATTAAGCAATCTGTTTAATTGGATACTCATAAATTAATATATTATTTATTATATGCTACACTTAAAAGTATTTTGTTCACTGTAGAGATACATCTATGTTGCCTGTCAGCTCATATGATTAGATGTTCAAGAAGGATTGTATGTTGTCATATTGGAATATTGACACTTTGATTAATCTAAAGGATTAAGAATTATATGCACATCAAAACCCTTCAAAACTAATGATTTTGCACAATTCTTTGTCCTAGTACTTTCTACAAAGATATAACATCATATATGCGTTGTTGTTGGGGAATGAATTTTGAAGTATTTTTTCCTAGGATAATGACTCAACATTCCTCTTAATGGTGAATAAGAGGTTAGTAGGCTGAAATATTTCACTTGGCGACTTGATAGTTTTAAATTATGGCTTCACGCAAACATACTATATCTCATTTTGATCCTGAGCTACTTGCACCATTATAATATGCAAGGAGACTTGTATGAATTGCTTCCCATAGACGTAGATTTGAAGATTTTTCTTCTTCTTCTTTTCCACTAGAATCAATTTCACAATGTTGGGCGCGGGATCCCCCAAGGCAAGTTTTGGGGCTTAAAGCCCATATTTTGACCAAATCCGATGTAAAGACTCCACGTTTTGTGGGTGCGGATCACGAAGATTGTAAATGAGTCATAGGGTTGTTCACCCCCATTTTTGTAATGAAATGTCGGCTTTATAAATCTACCCATGGTCCGTAGGCCATGGGATTGTATAAATAGAGAGAGGCTCTAAGTTCTAAATAAGAAAATGATAGTCATGAATGAAGGATGAATAATTGAGTCTTATCTAAGTGTAAAGTCAAGCCTTTGGGTCCTAGAGTAGGAGAAGGCTCTACAATTGAGTACGCAGGGTGAGTCGAGTTGGTAACTGTTGGAGAAGTAATAAAGATAAGTTTTACATCAATTATGTGTATCTTTTTCCTATTTTGTGCATTGAATATATATCAGATATAAATTGCAGTTCTATTGTTTATATATTTTGCAAACATATACGAATGTGTTGATAAAGTGAATATAAGATAAAGTATCTGTTTACATGAAGATAACTAATTGTTATAAGAAGATAAGTAAGATCCACAGTATAACTTGAGGAAGTAGCATAGATCGTTGCTCTAGCAGTGTGAAAGCACCTCAGCCCCTGTTTAGGGCTGCGTGAAGTGACCTGTGCGAAGGTATTCATAGTTGGACAAAATCGACCCCTCAGACATATCAAGGGTGCGAAAACTTGGTTCCAGTGCCCCCCAATACTACTTCGGGTGAGACCTCAGTCTGCGCTCTGTGGGCTATTGCCAAAAGGGCCAATAGTACAGGGATTTGTTTGGCTAATTAACTCTGAACCTAGGTTAGGCCAACAAATAGTTCCATTTCCAGAACCAAATTCTGCATAGAGATGTCTGATGTCATATCATTGGAGTCCAACTAAGAAGGAAATTGAAGGTTAGTTGGATAAAAGAATTCATGAGTTCGCAACATAGGAGAACATGAATCTGTGACTGCAAAAGAAGAGTGGTTAGACTGCTACATGTACACAAAGATCCACAAAATATTTTGTGCATCTTTCCCTACTGAGTTGTATGAGTGGATCATGAAGCTATTAGATAGCCAAGGAAGGTGGAAACTCGACAATCCTATTGTGTGGACCCCAAAGTTCGTGCACAGATTGGAAGCATCAGAGGATAAGATCGCGCACACTATTGATCACTGGCTCGATCAAATTATAGGAGGATTCATTAATGAGTTCACGGTAGATACTTCAGTTAGGTATAGAAAAGTGGAGTGACGCTTTCTCAAACAACTGCGAGGTAAGTACGTAAAGTCTCTGAATACTTGGATTAAAATGCTATTGTGTGAAAATAGGGTTATGAAATTACCTTCATGTCCAGAGCTATGCGAAGTGGAAAAACCTACAAGAACGAAGGAAGTAAGGGACTAGAGAATAGCCCTTTGATTTCACCTCAGTGAGGGGACAAGGAAGAGCTCATGAAGGACTCTCCGACAATTTGATCCATTTGATGAGGCAAAGGATTCCGTGCATACCACCCCCACCCACACTACCACTTGTTTCACCGCCTTCACCTCCATCTTCACCCATACCACCTTCACCACCACCGTGAGTCAATATGGAAATCATGATAAATTTGCCTATGTTCAAGGGAGTAGGAAATTAATATTTGGAACAATTTTGATTCATGATAAGAGACGTATGGGAAGCAAAGGGAGTTATAGATGATAATATAAAGAAAGAGATGCTGGTCAACGCTCTGCAAGACCACCCGCTAACTTGGTATATTAAGCATGCTAATGACAATCTGAATGCAGGAATCATATCCAAATTACGCTAAATAAGGAATTTAGCAGGTCGAAGTCAGAAGCGTAGTCGATCATTGGGTTTAAAGAGATCACAACGCTACTAGGTGAGACTCCTTAGGAGTTGGATCAGAGAATGAAGTGTATGATTAGCGAAGCTAATATGACTTTGACGGATGGACAACACTGTGAATGGTTTGTAGCATTGCTAACACCACATTTGAGGAACGCATTGTTGCAATAGAGGTTAAAAACTCAAGCATAGGCCTTGGAGATCATAATGAGGTTACATGAGACCTCGATGTAGGATACTAACTCGCAAGTTTAGCAAATCCACGCGCAGTTGAAAAACTTGTGCCTTGAGATGCAGAGTCTGAAATAAGACAGGACAGCCCCACCAGAAGTGTGCGAACAGGTATGGTCCTTAAAATGCAAGGGTCAGGGTCATGATAAGGACCACTACCTTGTGTTCGCGAATTACCTCATGGGAGGAAAACTGATGTCGTTAAGGGTGGAAGCACAAGCAAGACCTAGCACGACACCTGCTTTGTGGTGCGCAATCTGTCAAATAGGAGGAAATCATGCTATAGACAACTGTCATTTGTTACAAAAGTACCTGTAGAATTCACAACAGTTGTTCTATAATTTTTGTAGATCGGTTGGAAACAATGAGCACACTTGTAGAAGCTATGAGCTGATGATGGATAGAACTCCCACCTATAGAGTTCAGGCCGAAATCTAGACCTAGACCCAAATGAAGGAGTGGATTGTCGGTTTTAACCCCATATAGAAATTACCTCGATACGAATTCTAAAACACAGAAAATAAAAATGCAAGAGCATAACATATAAAACACGTATACACAAATATTTTCCCCTGGTTCCCAAAACCAGGACTACCAACTTGATTTTTCATTATGTTCCTTTCAATGTTACAATACATATTTATACATGCTGAAGCATCCAATACCATGGGCTGAAAACCATCGCATCCCAAACCATGGACCGAAAACCATCACGTCCAAAACCATGTGTGAAAATCATGCACAAAACCATAGGTGGGTCCGCCCAACCTAACATAGCGTCCAAAACCAAAATTTTTCGAGGTACTGCCCTGGACCCCCTAGAGTGGGGTTACCTGCACCCCTCAAACCCCCTATGAGCCCCTCGCTACACAATCGACGCAAAGAAGGGGGGGCTCCACCCCCCCTCTAACCCCCCCATTAACTATGTGGGCTAGTCATGGAAAGAAGATAACATAACCCAACATTCTCCCACTTGTCGTTTTCTTTCCATAGGGGGCCACAAGACAGCTTAGTCATTTATCTAGCCCTGCAATGCCCATTGTTTCTCTACACCAAGAGAACTTCTCATAGCTCATGGATTTTGTTAATGCATCTATAGTATTCTTCAAAGTGTCCACCTTTACTAGAAACACCTTTTTTTCTTCTATCATATCCCTCACAAAGTGATACTGAACATCAATGTGCTTTGCCTTTGAATGATATGCAGGGTTATTTTCCAAGAAATTTGCACTTTGGTTGTCATAGTATATCCTTACAGCTCCCTGTACTAACCCCATACTTGAACACAACATCTACAACCAAACTTTTCCTTGCTTGCATGAGTGGTTGCCATGTATTCTACCTTTGTGGTTGATAGTGCCACTACAGATTGTTTCTTACTCATCCAACTGACTACACCTCCAAATAGGTTAAACACATACCAACTTGTAGATCTTCTTTTATCCAGATCTCCAGCCTAGTTTGCATCAACAAAGCCATGAATATCCAACACTCTGTCCAATCCTAGTCTTCCTTGGTAGCACAAACCATAATCACTAGTGCCACACAAATACTTGAAAACTCGCTTCACTATTGTTTAATTCTCCTTTCTTGGTTTTGGCATAAACCTAATCAATACTCCCACTGCATCTGCAATTCCTAGTCTACTACAGACCATTTCATACATCAAGGTACTGACTGCACTTGCATATGGAACATGGGACATGTCCTCTTCCTCTTCTTGTGCCTTGGGACAATGTTTAGCAGATAAATTTACACCTACAGGAATAGGAACCTTCACCAGTTTACTATCTTACATATTAAACCTCTGCAGTATTGTCTTGACATACTTCCTCTGGTTTAACCAAAGCTTCCTCTTTTCCTGGTCTCTTAATTTCCATGCCCAAAATATAGTTTGCAGCACCAAGATCTTTCATGTCAAATTTGGAGGACAATTGGGTCTTTAAATCGGGGATAATTTCTTTGTCATTTCCAACCAGCAACAAGTCATCCACATACAAGACCAGATAAATAACATGGTCACCAATTAATTTAAAATACACACAATGATCTACTTTTCTTCCGGTGAAGCCAAGTCCTTGTATAAATGTATCAAATTTCTGATACCACATCCTTGGTGACTATTTTAATCCATACAGAGACTTCTTTAACTTGCATACCAGTTCTTTCTTACCCTTCACTGCAAAACCTTAAGGTTGTTTCATGTAGATCCCTTCTTCCAGATCCCTGTGAAGAAATGTTGTCTTCACATCCATCTATTCTACCTAAAAATCAAAAGCAACAACAACAGGTAAGAATACTCTAATAGAAGTTACCTTGACAACAAGAGAAAAAATATCACCAAAATCAATTCTCAGCACTTGGGAATAACCTTTTACTACCAACCAAGCTTTGTATTTCTCCACTTTTCCTTCCGCATTTGTCTTCTTCTTAAGCACCCATTTTCTACCAATCACTTTCCTTCCAACCGGAAACTACACTAGATCCAAAGCCTCTTTTTTATGCAAAGATGCCATTTTATCAACCATGGCCTCCTTCCAGAGTTTTCCATTCTCTGAATCTGCTGCCTCCTTCACAGTTCTGGGATCATCATCAGTAATAGATAAAGCAAAATTTGAACAGAAAGTAGATGGACTATACCTTTCTGGATGCCTCCTTTCTCAAACTAATCTTCTCACACCCAAAGTTTGTGGCTCTTCATTTTCTGAATCCTTCTCTGTTGTAGAGTCTGATTCTTTCTCCTTTAGCTCAAACTCTATCTTCTTAAGTTCCTTTGGTTGGACTTCATGTTTAATAACATCTTTCACCTCTCTGAACACCACATATCGGTTGTACACAACCTTCCTTGTTACTGGGTTCCAAAGATTATAACTCTTTAAACCATGCTTATACCCAATAAAGATGCACTTTTCTGATTTACTATCAAACTTTTATCTTTTCTCCTTTGGAACATGTACATATGCATCACATCCAAATACCCTCAAATGTGAAAGAGAAGTTTTCTTACCAGTCCATACCTCTTGTGGAGTCTTATCCTCCAATGCTGATGAAGGTGACCTGTTGACCAAGTAACATGCAGTCTCCATTGCGTCTACCCATAATTCATGTCCTAAGCTGACACCACTGAGCATGCTTCTTACCATTTCCATCAACGTCTTGTTCATTGTTTCTACAACTCCATTTTGCTAAGGTGTATATGGAGTAGTCTTCTGCCGTGCTGTACCACATTTCCTCTAGAATTCTTCAAATTCCTTACTGCAAAACTATCCACCGTTATCTGTCCTTAGCACCTTTATCTTGTTTTCTATCTATTTTTCGACTAGAACCTTAAATACTTTAAACTTGTCAAAGACTTCAGATTTCTTCTTAAGGAAATATATCCATGTATTCCTTGAGAAGTCACCTATAAATGATACATAGTACATAGACTTACATAGTGATAGAACCTTCACAGGTCCAAACACATCACTATGCACAAGCTCTAATATCTATTTTGCCCTCTTACCACAACAGGGGAAACTTACGTGATTCTGCTTCCCATACACATAATTTTCATAGAAATCAAAATCCAGAGAGCTATTACTCATACCTTCTGTTATCTCGAAATCAAGCCTGATAGGCTGCTGGTCAGGATGACTCTAAGTAACTATTTCAAACCAAGCTTTTGACTAAGGCTTAGCCTCCTTAGCCTGAGAGGGCTCTCTCAAAGGGGTTTATGATTTTTGATTAATGATAAGATGGCTAACTCTTGTGATGTAACAACATAGACAAATATAATGGCTGGATAAACATTTCATAAGTTCCCATTGGGCCTATGGAGTCAAGCATAGTTCAGTGAACAATGACACTACCTTTGCATAGAAGTCAGGGCACTTAGCATTTAAATGTTCAGAATACAACTTACATGAAACCACAGTTCACACATGCATACAGGAAGTCAGAGCACAATTAGTGAATTTTGAGTGATTATGCATCCATGCAACTAAAAAAAAGACATTAAGGGAAGAACAAAACACATATTCTGAACATGAAAAATCCTTCATGAATCCTGAGAAGAAAGGTAGATGCTTTGTATTACTGAAAATGGTCTTTACATAAGCTAAAACAGTACTTCTGCTGTCAAATTTCCAACCCTGAGTACATTGATGCTTCAGCTATATATAGAGTTCTTTACATAACTTGGATTCCTCCTCAAGCATGAGGGGAATTCGAATTCATCCTATTATGACACCTAATGATACTTAAACTAACTATTAAATGCAATTGACACCTAACTAGGAGTCCTAGAGACCTAATACAACTAGGAGTGTAACTCTTTATTATGATTACAACAACCATATCTAAACATCAAAAGCATTATTTGAAACCTAACACTCCATGAATTTGAATTTGATTAAGCCCCCCACGTGGTCATCTAACTGCTGAAGACAAACCCTAGAAATTAGGGAACATGTTTCCCTGTTTTTAGGGTTTAGGATCCCTGAAAATGGCACGTGTGACAGAGCCTTTATCTCTTCATCCATGACACATTGTACGAAACTGAAGGGGTTTTTTGTAGCCCATGTTGTCCAGAACAAAAACCTCTCCTGGTTTTTTTAAAACATTTCTCCAGCGGTCCAGAAACTCTCCTTGCAAAACACGTGGCAAACAGGAAAAATCCGTTTTCTGAAAGACTCCACCTACAGCAGTTTTGTAGCGCAACTTTGGTCACCTGTTTCTCTCAGCTCAGAATGAATTTGAGGAAACTGAAGGAGGCTTTATTGAATTAGTCCATGTGGAACAAAAACCTCTCTTGATTTTTTTAAACATTGTTCCTACTGCCCAAAATAAGTCTTTGAAAAACAGGTGATAAACAGGAAAAGTTTGTTTGTGAAAAACGACACTTACAACAGTTTTGTAGCGCAAGTTCAACCATAACTTCCTCCCACCTCAGAATGAATTTGAAGAAACTGAAAGAGGTTTTTGTATTGCAGCATGTTAGGAAGAACAACCTCTTTCAGTTTGCAAATTTCAGTTCTCAGCTACTCAGGAAAGCGTCTGTAAGTTGACCAGTAAAAACAGTTTTTCTCTGCTAAAACAGGCTGCTACAGGGGTTTCGTAGCGCGCTGCGAAAACACTTAGAGTGAGTTTTTAACTATGAAAACCTTGACACAAGTTTGACACATGGAATTTTAGGTGATGTGGGACCAGTGATGGGCAAGAACGAAGTGTTGACTCTATTTGACCATACCAACAAGACTCTTTTATAGATCTTAGACACGGAAACAACCATGGAAAGAATAGACCAAGACTAACATGAATCCTTTGGAATCAAATTGATGTCAAAACACATGGTGAGGCTTTTAGGACATGGAATGAGGCTATGAAACTTTAATTTAATATGGACATGAGACTCTAACCCTATGAATTAGACCCTAAAACATAAAAATGACTTCACCATGACTTGACCATGACTGGTACAAGAATTGAGAAACCATGTAAGTTGTCCAAATTCTTTAAGGAAGTTTTATAGTGATAACAGTGGCTCCACTAGGGATAGTGTGCCCTTGTGGTACATTAAGAACCTGTAGCTCCAGTGCCGCTATCCATCCTCTAGAAGAAAACTTTGAACTTCTGCCCAATTTGCTCCTCAAGCCTTTAATGATTTCTGAACGAAGAATTCTAACTGCACCTACTGAAACAGATGCTCAGTCATCCTACCCTGAGCCTATTTGCACATTCCTACCTACCCTATTAGCTGCAAGCTCCACTTGTAGCTCAAGCAACATGATATTTTCAATAAAGCCAATCAATTGTCCTTTCTGATATTGGAGGCTCTTGACTGCATTCAACCTCAAAATAAGCATGATAGTGAGATGACCAAATCAACTTATAATGTACCTGATCTTCATAATGCAAATGAAAATGAAATACTGGTGTGCAAAGCTTTGCCATGTATTCACTTATAGGGTCAAAGAAGACATGATTATTTTGATGATCATCATAACACTCTATATCTTCAAACAAATGATCCTCAACTACACAACATTTATTTGACAAGCTATCCAACTGCTTTTCTGAATCATTCCAACAAACAATGGAATTTTCCTCATTATTATCATCATTCTTTGGTGTAAGCTGCTGCAAGAAATTACAAAAATGAACAATCTTTTCCTCTGCCCGAGGGTCATAAAAAATTTCTTCCAACATTTCTTCTTGGTATTTGTAATCATGTTCATTTTGATAATGATCCGAAGACTGACAAGTCTGTTGCATCTCTACATCAATATCAAAGGATTGAACATGGTTTTCATAAGTAAACCCTTGCTGATCTTCATGCTGCATTTCATGAGATGTTATACTTTCTTCTTGGTGTTGAAATGCATTGTTATGGAGAGCCTCTAAAATTTCTTCATCCATAAATTCATCATCACCATAACAATCCTCCAAGTACTGAATAAGACTTAAAGAATGTCTACAACAATCTTTGAGCAACAATAGGGAGGGATGACACTCTTTATACATGTTATAGAATGCATAATGGAAATTAGAAAGAGAATATAATGAACCATTTTCCAAGCTTTTATACCAAGACCATGCTTTTCCTTCTAAAGTGGTCATAAACATCTTCATGAGACAATCTTCAGGGAAATGAACCTTAAGAATGCCTACATGCATATGGAACCTAACCAAATGAAGAGCAGCATTGTCTTTCTTTTCATCTTTGAATATTGGAAGATCCTCTAACCAATCAACCTTTCGCATAGGATTTGGAAAACCAGGGATATGAGACCGATTCATAGGAGCATACGTGGCATTCATTCTTGCAGTGGAACTCATCTTGAAACTTCATCAAGCTACTGATCTTCTAGCAGTGGAGTCACCTTCCAATTTTTTATTTGATGTGTGGAGTCGCCAAGGTAGATTTGCAGCCTCGAAAAGATGTATGAGCTCCTGCTACCTTCAGAAGTTCAGCCTTTTGATTTCGGGAAAGAATAAGCTTCAGGCTCCCGGCAGATGCACCAAAATGTTATCCCAAAATCAAGCCTGATAGGCTGCTGGTCAGGATGACTCTAAGTAACTATTTCAAACCAAGCTTTTGACTAAGGCTTAGCCTCCTTAGCCTGAGAGGGCTCTCTCAAAGGGGTTTATGATTTTTGATTAATGATAAGATGGCTAACTCTTGTGATGTAACAACATAGACAAATATAATGGCTGGATAAACATTTCATAAGTTCCCATTGGGCCTATGGAGTCAAGCATATTTCAGTGAACAATGACACTACCTTTGCATAGAAGTCAGGGCACTTAGCATTTAAATGTTCAAAATGCAACTATCATGAAACCACAGTTCACACATGCATACAGGAAGTCAAAGCACAATCAGTGAATTCTGAGTGATTATGCATCCATGCAACTGAAAAAGACATTAAGGGAAGAACCAAACACATATTCTGAACATGACAAATCCTTCATGAATCCTGAGAAGAAAAGTAGATGCTTTATATTACTGAAAATGGTCTTTACATAAGCTAAAACAGTACTTCTGCTTTCAAATTTCCAACCCTCATTACATAGATGATTCAGCTATATATAGAGACATAACTCTAACTACTTGGAGCTTCCTCCTCCAGCATGAGGGGAGCTCGATGACTGCCACTAATGACACCTATCTACTTTTCAACAAACTATTTAATACAATAACCACTAACTAAAGTTCTAAAGAGTTCTAATTTAATTATAACTCTAACTCTATCTCCTTCGTAGAATGATTCCTCCTTGCAGCTTTGACACCTGGTTTCCTTTTCGTTTGGCTGAGATGGTATGAGATGAGTGGTTAATGCCCCATGTTGGCTTTGGATACTGAAGGCTTTAATCTGCTCCGTGTTGGCTGAGAATATCCCTTACTTTTCGGTTCTGGTCCCCCATCACTTCGAATATGCAGCAGCATGTACTTTAAGTCTCTTTAATAACCCAAAAACAATAGAACACCACCATGTTTCCTGATGAATTGGATGCTCCATCGATGGCCAAGTGTGCAAGCCAAAATTCCATGTATGCAATTCATTCAACACCTTATGACCGGCAATAAAGTGACTTTATAACAAAAACTTTACACTTGAGTCAAAACATTTCACCTTTTTAAAGGTACACCTGTCTTGATCTGAATGGCTGTGATAGTTTCATTTGGTCTCTTACATATCCTTCAGGTGTTTCCTTTAGAAAATTCCTGATCATCTTACCAAACTGTTTGTCTGCGTTTAAAATCAACACCTACAGCAGTTTCGTAGCGCGCTACGAAACTGCTATGTAAATTAAAAAACACAGTCTTCCTTTCATTCAAACCAAACTCATAATTGTTTGCATTGAAGCAGATACATTTTCAGTGTGATTCTCACTAATGCAATTAACAACAATGAGCCTGAGATCTTTGTCTTGGTGCCTTAGAAGCTCTGGCTTTACCAACGCACTCATGGATAGAATCACTGCATCCTGCATTATCTCAGAAGGTTACTGTTCCACCATAGATAACTAGTCCTCCACTTTCTGAAATTCCTGAACTGTACTTGAAACATTTGGCAGAGGAAACTGAAGTGGTTGTTGACAAATATCATAAATAATCTCATGGTTTTCCAACCATCTAAGTACACGGTACCAGTTTAAAAATATATTCCTTGGGCCTTGCTGATAGAGAACAGGGAACTGCAAACATACTTCAGATCAAACCTCTTACTCAAAAAACCCCAAAGATATGACTGGCAGTGATGTCAAAATAATATTGAAAAGAAGCATATACCAATCATCATATATGGGCTGTCTAGGGGAACTTGTATATGCTTCAAAATTGAAGAGTGTAAGCCCAAAAGATATATTTTTGTAAAAGAAATAGCAGATCATCTGTGCAATCCTCTTATAGCACCAATGTCCATGAACCACAAGCAAGTGCTCCAAAAATCAAAATTGTGCAGTAGAGAAATCCCTTGAAGATATTCCCTTTTTAACATTTCCACTTGCAGTTCAAAACTAGTGACTGAGATTGGATTATTTTAGCTTCAGCTGCTACGAAACTGTTGTTCTGCCTGAAAAATAGGTCTTGGGATAGAGCTCATAACTTCTCGCAGAAAATGTACTTCAAAAACCTGAGGGAGGCTTTTGTAAACCAATCCATGCTGAACAAAAACCTCCTTTGGTTTTTTGAAGCACTACTCCAGCTTCCCAGAATCGATCCTTGAAGAAGATGTGTAAAACAGGAAATTAAAAACTGCACCTACAGCAGTTTCGTAGCGCAACTTTTAGTCACTTGTTTCTCCCAGCTCATAATCAATTTGAAGAAAATGAAAGAGGTTTTTCTAGTTCAGTATGTTTGGGATAAAAACCTCTTTCACTTTTCGAAAATATTCTTTCAGCTGCGCTAAATACCTCCTGGAAGTTGACTACTTAAAACAGAGAAATATGTCTGTAACAAACATCACCTACAGCAGTTTCGTAGCGCGCTACGAAACTGCTGTGTAATTTCAAAAACATAGCTTACGTGCCAAATTCGACTGTCTTGAGCTTTTTTATCTTGAAATGTCCTTCTCATCTGCCTTGATGTTCCCAATGGCTCTGAATGCAATTTCATCTAGCCACTCAATGCGTGGAATCTGCCCACATTCATACTTGTTGACTAGCTTCTCCAAGCGCTCAATTTCTCCTCGCCATTCCTTTGTACCACAGAGTCTCTTTGTTTGTGGCTACATCAATGAAGCTTTGAATTAGAAGGGAGTCCACAAACATGACAAACAATTTTGTAAAAGCCAAAATAGCAGTGAGGTTAGATAGTTTCCAGAAGGACTATAATATAGCGAATACAAGAGAGCATTGCCTTGACTGCAACTTCGATTGGAGTAGAGCAGAACTGTTTTCGGCTCTATCCTGAGGTCTAAGCGTAGGTATATCCTGAACATTAATGGCACACCTCTGCCCAGTGGCCAACAGATAATTCAACCAGGAAAAATTCAACCTGTTTATAAATCCTGAACTAGCATAACTTGTGAGGGTTCCAGAGTTCTGTTTTTTGGGGGAAAAGTATTTTATCAGTTAATAGATTTTCAGGAATTAGATCAGAATTTTCTACCACTTCTCCCAGAGTTGTCCGCAACTGTCTCACCAAGGTGTGCTTGTTTTAAAATGATTACAGGCGCTACGAAATCACCAGAAACATGCTACGCTGCGAAACTGCTGAAAAGGATTTATGTGCCTTTGGCAAACAATGGAACTGATGTGAACAATTTAGCACTTTTTCTTGAGTGATAACAGGTTGGTTGGAGCAAGCATTCCAACAACCTTAGCGACTCCGGTTACTCCGAACATTTCTGGTATCCCTGCCTCTACAGGAGAAATTCTGCAACAGCAAAAGGACATTACAATTGATCCTAGTGTGACAGTTAACACTTCTATTCCTGAACCGGCTCTGTCTATAGCCGATTCAGAAGGTGTTACTCCCCAATCATCTGTTGCTACAGAAATTACATCTTCTTCGGTCCCAGAAATATTTTATGGACCTGACGATTTGCCTCTTCCTCCTGGATTGATTGCCATAGAAGAGATTCTGGAAGATCCTCCATCTAGCACTCCAACACAACTTGGAGCTGGGATCACCCTGTATCCTTCTTCATCAAAAGATATTCACCCACCCTCGGAAGTTCCTGAAGAATCGCTGAGAAATATTTTGGATAGGCTTAATATGTCTGAACAACCATCAACGTCAAGGACTGTGTCACCTGACACAACAACAATAGAAGCTCCTTCTGCTATTCCGACAATGTTCATCGGTGTGCCATCTATCCCAACCAGCTTTCAATCGCTGGATGGAGTCCATCCGGGGGCTATTTCGACAGTATGGACTATTCCCATTTGTTCGTCCGGAATTATATCTGGAATCCCTTACATTGAGTCTCAATAAATTGATTTGTCACAAGGTCAATTTGGGCAAACTGGTCCCCAAAGGAAAATCATTCCTTTGAGTACTCGATTACCATCGTATGGAGGTCCATATACCCTTTCATTTTCTTCCTCGGAAGGACAACCATGCGTGAGTTCACAACAAAATTTGGGTTATGCTGGAATCACAACTAGCAGTTGGGTGCCAATCCTGTCTCAACAACCAAGAGTTGTATGCTTAATACAACAAAGTTTACCTATGACAAACATCCCCACTACGCCAGCTATTGTGGTAGTATCGCAAGTAAAAGCATCTCCAATTGTATGCCAACCTCAAGTTTCACAGGTTGCAATACAACAATCTCTTGTACCTCCGACACAACCAAAATCACCAACTAGTGGAATGGCACAGGTTCAAACGGGGAACACCAATTCCCATCTTGGTCAAACAGTCAGTACTGGACAACAGTCCATGGCTTCACAACCATGGCTGGTGCAATACCAACAACCAAAATTCCAGTAGACTTACCAAGGATATGAGCAACAAGTCTTTGTAAGTAATGGGCAGTCGTATCAACCATATAATAATGGTTATGCCCAGCAACCTTACCAAAGTTACCAACATCGAATGCATTATGCTGGTATGCAAAGACCAACTGCTCAAACAATTTTGTCTTATCTTGGGTATGCTCAACCAAGCGTAAATCAACAGTTTCCTTTCGTGGCAACTTTAGAGTTACCAGATCTGAGTCGACTAACAAATAATCCAATTGCCTACGCCCCTTGGTGGTTGGCGATTCCGCATAAACTTTCGTTGGATATTCCTAAATTTAATGGGAATCCGAGTGGAGACCCATCGAATCATGTGATGACCTTTCATCTATGGTGTTCATCAAACACTCTCAATGACGATTCGATTCAGCTTTGCCTTTTTCAGCGCATGTTAACTGGTCTGGCAGCAAAGTGGTATATCGAACTACCTAGAGCTTCGCTTGATAACTTCAGTACCCTAGCCACAACCTTTTTACCCCATTTTTAGTTACCTATAAGGTACGAAATAGGAGCTGAGCTACTTACCAATTTCAAGCAAATGACATCCACTCACGTATCCGATCATATTCATGAGTGGCGACATCGTCGTAGAATGGTAAAAACCTATGTTCGTGATCAGCTATTAGCTGAATGGTTTATTAAGTCATTGTTACCCGCTATTACAGAAGATGTGGCAAAGGGAGGAGTCGTCACTGAAGAGCAAGTTATTTCTCATGCACAATATCTAGACTTGATCTATACTCAGTCTGGCACACTCTATGATAAAATCCCTAATGCTCCTAGACCAGAATTTTTCGTTCCTCTGCCTCCTAAATCAAACAAAGACTCTCATGTCGGCGATGGTGTGATAGGTACGACAAGCACTAAAACCGTGAAGGCTACATCGAAAAAGGCCCGCACAGTTTCTAGTCAAAATTCAAATGAGGAACTTCTAGCCTCGAAAGTAAATTTTGTGTCAACAAACAAAGGCAAAGAACCCAGGTAGCCAGGAGGCAAGAAGAAAAGACAAGGGAAGAAGAAAAACCAGGAGGACTCATCTCCTAGAAAATCTTTTGCAAACCCTTCTGGGAATGGGAAACCAAAAAATCCATGTCATATATGTGATGAGGATCACTGGACCAGAGACTTTCCATATAAAGAAGAACTTAGAAAATCTTTCAAAAGTTCGAAAACCTTGGCTGTATCGACAGATCCATTTCCAAACCCAGGAACAAATCTGGTTGCTAGCGAAAATGCTTCCCCGTCCCAAGTACTAATGTTGTCAGTTTCAAAGAAACTGAATGATGCTCTAATAACGACAAGGAGTAAAGATTACAGGAATCCACAGATGTTGAACAACAAGGATAATGATCAACCTAGTAGTTCAACAACAACTTCAACCAAATTTGTGCCACCCATCATTCCTGAATTAACAATAAAACCACCAAAGGGAGTAGTACACAAATCAACATTTAATCCTCGTGCCCGAGCATCACATCACTATAATATAGTGGATGATTTAGCTCAATCGTCATCCGCGATGTTGAGGTACTGTAAAATTGCCCCTCCCAAAAGCAGGCTTTATTATCAGCAATAGGTGGGATTGACCTAATGGATTCTAATCTTGTATCTTTTAATCACAAAGGATACGACACTCAATTACCAGCTCAACTAGCTTTCCTCATTCAAGTGAAAGCCCTCAACAAAATTGTTCATAGAACAATTATTGATGAGGGGGCATCCACATGTATCATGTCAATGAGTTGTTGGAAAACTCTAGGGTCTCTATCCTTGTCACAATCATCAACGACATTGAAAGCATTTGATGGACGAACATACACCTCGTATGGAATATTAAGTAACTTGCAAGTCGAACTGGGGGGAAAAACAGTAGAAATCAATGTTGAAGTCATTGACAGAAATCTCAATATTACAGTATCCTACTGGGAAGACCCTGGATATATGTCATGGCAGCTGTTGTGTTGACCTACTTTAGGAAAATTGCATTTCCTTCCCAAGGAGGAATTACAATCATCGACCAACAAACGTTTCTCCCCAACAGTTCGCAAGTTACGGGAAGCATTCCAATGATCCATGGAAGCCCTAGCATGCTTCATAATATTAGAGTAGGCCTACTAAAAGACCCTACGTTAATGGGACCTTTTACCCTACCACCTCCTATGGATTTGGCGGAAGTGGCTAATGTAGGAACCTGCAATATGATATCTTCCATTCAAAGGATGTCAGAAAATAATGTTAAAATGGATCATTCGCAAGTTTTCCCTCTAACCCCACTGGAAATATTATAGCAATCAATGTTTTCAGCATGGGAGGCAAACCCAAATCAACGCTCATCGAGCGTTTGGATAGATAGGTCTAAAGAATATGGCACCCATTCAGATCCTTGGTCTCAAGTACACTCTACAAACGAAGGAATCATTCAATCAATGATGATTGATGGGACACCATGGGAAGATTACCACCGTCATTCCCATCTTCTGAACTAGAAAGAAGATAATTCCAGTGACCCACACCATCCTTCAGTATTTGACTTTTTGACAAATACTGTAAATACGGTGGATTTCGAGAGAAACCTATCCAATATCGAAGAGGCTACTGCCATAAATATCTCAACCAAAACAAATGTTGTAGAGAATATTCATGTTGGCAAATCTTGTTCTTCTTCATAACTGGAAATATATAGCACTCTCTTTCGCGAGTTTAGAGATGTCTTTGCTTGGTCATATGACGAAATGTCAGGTATCGACTCGAGCATAGTTGAACATGAAATTAAGATGTATCCATATGTCAAACCAGTACAACAACGACTAAGGTAGGTGCACCCCAAGAAAGCCGTTGCCATCAAGGCGGAAGTTGAAAAACTCCTCCATGATGGTTTCATTTACCTCGTTCCTCTAACTGATTGGGTATCAAAGATTATTCCTGTGATGAAAAAACAAGGATCGATTAGAGTGTGCGTCGATTACAGGGATGTAAATCAAGCTTGTCCAAAAGACAACCACCCTACACCCTTTATTGACCAAATAATTGATGAATGCGCCAAATGCGAAATCTTTTCATTTATGGATGGATTTTCTGGGTATAATCAAATAAATGTTTGCCCACAGGACCAGTCAAAGACTGCATTCATTTTTCCGTGGGGCACATTCTCATATCGAAAGCTACCCTTTGGTTTGAAGAACGCAGGGGCAACTTTTCAAAGAGAAATGAACTATGCTTTCCATGACATCAAAAACATCGTTCAACCTTATCTCGATGATCTCCCAGCTCATTCACGAAAGTGGATCGATCATTCGCACCATTTGAGAGCGATATTTCTACGTTGCCGACACTACAAAATATGACTCAATATGCACAAATGTGTGTTTTGTGTAAGTTTTGGTCATTTAGTTGGCTTCGTAGTCTCAAAGGATGGGATTTGTCTCGACCCTTGCAAGGTTCAGGAAATCATCAATTTGCCTCCACCTTCAAACTTGCTTCAGATTCAGAAACTCCAAGGGAAAGAAAATTTCTTCAAGAGGTTCATTCCAAATTATGCCGAACTAGCTAAAGGTTATACTCATCTATTGAAAAAGGAAGTACCCTTCGTTTGGGACCAAGTTGCGCAAGCCTCCTGTTAGTGTCGGTCTTGAGCCCTCCATCGGTGATCAAAATCTCTTTGCATGTGCATAGGTAGGTGTCTCATGAGTATCAGTTTTGCATCCCGTTAGGCATGCCATAAAACTGATGGAGGAGCTGGTCCTTGTTCCCTTCTTGGCTTTGCTGGATCAGATCATATCATTTAAATGAGCTTGTGTTACACTTGTTTTATTTTTGTCTTGAAATCCCGAGTCTTAGGTCTAGGGTTTTGGTCAAAAAATCACTGCAAGGTCATGAGTCAAAGGTCTAATAGTCCCCAGCAAGCCGAAAGGAGGTATGTAAATATGTTCCATTGATATTTTTTCATCAAGTACAGCTCATTTATACCTTGGATTTAAAAACCCTGTTTTTAAACCCAAGGTCATGTGAAATTTGCAAAAATAAGGAAAATTTTCAAAATTCTTCAAAATGCTGGCAATAACCCTGGTCTCCTTGCCAGAGTCCATCAGATGGTCAACCTGCAAAAAGAACGGAGTTAAAGCACTCAAAAGATCAAATTCAAGACAAAGTGAACTCAAAACAGTGTTAAAAGTGAA